>JAWPHD010012995.1:0-71729 GCA_037043455.1 Cyrtodaria siliqua
TTTGTAATCAGTATTTTTTTTTCAATATTGTTTTAACACCCGTGACTTGATATGTTATTATGTTAAACTTCGTGTCCAGTCCCTAACCCAGATATATGCTATTTCCTCTCGGCAGCTATTTTGCTTGTAATTAACTTTTTCGTTAAAATTACTGTCGAGTTTGTCTTCGTGACGTATATTTACCAAGTGAATGAAATATACGCGGGGAATTAATGGAACAGTTATACGAACGCTGTATAACATACATCTGTCTCTCTTCTTTGTGTATATGAAAGCCTGTGGAGGTCGTGTTAGAATGCCTATTCTAATTCTAATTCCCCGCGTATATTTCATCCATTGGAAGAGCCGCGTTATGAAGCGAGTGACTATCGTCTTAAAAAGGCAAAATATAGCATGTTTAACTAAATCAAAAGCCATAATTCCGCCATTACTGGTCCGATTTGGCTGGTTTTCGAAGTTGGTCAGTAGAGATAGTGATAATAAAAAAAATAAAACAAAAATATAAAAATAATAAAAGAAAAAAAGAGTTAGAAAATCTGGTAAAGTTTGGTAAAGATAAGATGAAACATGAAGGTCCTATTGCCTTAACCATGGATATACAGGTATGTAGATCTATGGTAATTCTAAAGAAATTGTCATTTATTAAAACATCAGTATGCAAATGGTCTCAAATTAAAGACAAGTATGTTTAGAATGTATTGGTATTTTCAGAATAATGTTTACTAAAAAATACGCCTTAAATCACTGTTGACTCCAGTGTTAAAATGTCACATACCATGGACCATGCACATACTAATGATTTGCTTTAACTTCAACTCAAGTATGGATAATGCAGCAATGTTATTCCATATAGTAAACTAATTTAACACTTGAAAAATCACCAGAAAATATGGGGTACGTCACAAGACATATAAGAAAGTTCTTGTTTGTTTACTAAACAGGTCATGGGTCTGTCATTGATAGGTGTATGCATAGATTCGAAATTTGGAAATTGTTCACCAATGTCCATGGTATACAACATGGTACAGTTGACGTCTCTCTGGAGAAGTACTTACACGACAATGGCACCCATACCAGAGGCCAGCGCAAATTATTTTAGGAGAGAATAACCTGGGACGAAAAGTCATATAGAGCCCTGGCATAACAGATAAGACCTGCTGCAATTCATTCTTTGCAGGTCTACAGTGGTCTCAGCGCCCTGACTGGAAGAATTCAGATCTCCTCCAAGATTGCCGTGTGTCCATTTAACAACTGTTCACTGTTCTTGACATTTAACCACTGTTCTTGACATTTAACCACTGTTCTTGGCGTTGTTGACTCAAATAGACTCAAATACAAGAAATATAAAATGTATATAATTGCAATATTTCATTTGATAAATTAAATGGTTTCAAAACAGGTTTTAAAGAATTGTAATCAATAAATACAGAATTAATTTGATTGATCGAAGGAAGAATATGGATTGAACTACAAGTTATTACAACATTAGTTACAGTCGTGACTCCGTCTGCTTTGTTATGTAGTTAAAACCGTACTACGCAGCTAAAAGCAGAAATGGACAAGAAGTTATAATTAAAGTTGAAAACCGGAATATACATCACACACATACAATTATTAAAACACATACATCGCTGAATGGAACGTTTTTAAATTCGAGCTAAAAATGACAGAGATGATATTACAAATTTTATTAGATGTAATTTTTAGCGGCGTATATACTCGATGTCGATTGTATTTGTATAACTTTTACATGGACCCTTGGGTATTTTGGGATATTCATTCTCTATCATTTTTCGTTCAAATTAAAAAGGTATGGTATTACGCGGTTTAAAGACATCCCACCAGCCTAATCCATCCTATAGAAATAGTGGGGGCATAATTATGATTGTTTTTTTCATGCATTGTGAGAAGTACGAGAATTTCATGCAAAATTGGAGATTGGTATGTACCGTTATATTATGAGGCCCCGACAAACAATTTTAAATCCGATTTAATTATTTCTAAATTGTATGTGTAACAGTACCAATATGATTTAATTTCAATATTTTTAGTATTGAATTTGCAGATTTTACCTTTTTAATCTGCCAGTATTTTAATGTTTCTATTCCAAACAATAAAATGAACATTTAGCAATTGTAAGAAACATTGCACATTGTAGTCTTATATAAAATATGTCAGGGCCTCAATAAATATTTTTCACAGTAGAGGATTAACAAATTTGTGATCGTCTCTAGCTGTAAAATGTCCGTGATCTTTTGATTCTGGTGTGATGTCTTTAAACGTGCATCTATCCAGTTATATACGCATTTCAAAATGACCATATGCATTGTGACTCATGTATACCTTTGCGCGATGTTATGCCAGATATTAGAACACTTTGTGAATAAACTGTGCGTTATGCCAGATATTAAAACACTTTGTGACGATACTATATTACACATACCAAGCGATAAAACAGTTATAGAATATCCAACTTGGTGTTACATGCATATATCATGAAAATATCTCGGCTTACGCCTCGATATATATGCTCGTAAGACCTCGTTGTACATTCCAAATCTAATACTTAACGATGACCACTAGGGCAACTACCACGACAACGATTCATTTCTCTGTCAATGTGTTCTCGGGTTTAATCACGTGTTCGGCTTTTAAAGTCTTTCCAATGGTATATTAATTATAATACTATAACGAATTCGACGGCGCGCCATCGCATCTTCATACAGGTCAATTCCCTTTAACCCTGTATCCATTTTACATGTAATTGTTTTGATCGTTCTTTGATACTCAGTTCAGAAATAGTACTAGTATACAAGTATGACACTGTAAATGACTAGAAATGTGTAGGGTATTTGTGTATTTGACCTTTTGACCCCTACCCCAGAGTCCCATGGTGACCCTGGAGCAAATTATACTGATATTCCCAAAATCATTACATTTTATTGAGAAAGAAAAATAGAGATTTTACCGAATTTAACTCCCCCCACCACCCCCCCACCCACCTCCACCACCACCACCACTCCCCCACCTTGGCACACCTCTAAAATGGAAACACTGAAATTGTTTGATATTCTTTGTATTTTCAGAAAAGTATACTTATATATTTGCCAAGTTATATTATTTTTTTTATAGAAACATGACAGTGCAATTGAATTTTGTGTATATTGGACCTTATGACGCCTCCACCCCCTCCCCCTCCCCTCCCCCCACCCCACCACCACCCCTCTACCCACCACCGCCACCACCACAACAACACACACATACAGGAGACAAACATATAATTATACACTGTAATCTCTTCATCAAAATGTTCGTTTGAATTAACAAAATAATTGACCCTCTGTTACCCTCCCACCCCCACCCCACTCCCACCACCACCCACCCCTTCTAACCCCAGGGAAGACGTCAGTTTTAAATTGACATGATGTGCATTTCTTTCATAGACGACTATTATACCAATTAATGTGCAAAAGTATGGAAAAATTACACTTAATTGAATTTACCCTTTCCCCAAGACCCCACCGATGACGTAGGAGGAAACAAATGCATACAGTGTCATTTTAGACATAATTACAACAACAAAAATATTACCTCAAATCCATCCCGCCCCACTCACCCTGGGCCCCCGGGCAGACGTCCGAGTTTACGAAATAATAAAATCGTTTGATATGTTGTTTATCTTTCATAAATGATTGCATATACCAAGTTAAGCGCAAAAATATGGGGAAAAATACGGTGTAGTTGATTTTTTTAGTGTATTTGACACTTTGACCCCCCCCCCCCCCCTCCACCCCACCCCTGAGGGCCCCTGGGCTCGGAAGCCAAAAATAATGTTGCTCTTGCATCATATGGTGAATTCATACCCTAATTTTGGTGAATTCAGTTCAGTTTTTCAAAAACGTGGGTATAATTACGATGCGTATTCCATTGTTTAACATAAATGATCTACTCTGGTCCATTTCATTTTTTTTTTACCGAGTTCAGCTTTACTGGCATATTATAGCGTTCTTTCCGATATAAAACGTACTGGGCTTTTCCTCTAAGTTTCTTATTTTAGGATCATTTAGTCAGAGAACATGGTAAAACTCTACTAATTTATTTTCACCAGGGTATCAAGAAGGTACAAATTGCTTTGGCAAATCTGCATATCTCGAACACAAGAAGAACACATGAATCTATGCTACTCATCTTTTAAAATGTTTACATCACACAACGTGCAATTTCGATCTTCTTTAATTTATCAATATGTGCTTGACGGCCAGTCTCAAATTATAGTTTATGGTCAGACCACCTTTACAGAATGTATGAATGGTGTTTTACGGCACGTCGACACAAAAATGCCATTTTGTGACTTAATCTGGCTACAGGTATTTGAGTAAAAACGAAATTTTTGTACAAACTTCAGACCCGTAGTTTTCAGATCCAGAGTAACAACTTAGAAAATACCTTTCTACAGTGATTTCTACATGCGATTTCGTGTGTTTTAGTACATTTCTCGAACACTGTATTGACTATATATATACATATATTGAGGTTATTTGTACACTGAACAAAATTCCTAATTACTCACTTTTGTATCTTAAATAATTTTCTTATTTTAAATATATTTTTGAATAGTCGTGTGACAAGTATTTTGACCAATAATTTATAGCGTATTTTTTTGTTTTTGTTTAAATTATCATAAGTTACTTTCTTTTCTTTTTAGAGTTACTCAGAGTACCCTCACTTTATATGAAAACGTGAACTGTGCTCATAAAACACGTATAAATATGAATCGAAGTCTGCTTAAAGATATAAGCTTCTTAAAATTGGTATGAAACAATATAAAAAAGCTTAAAAGATTGACCATTTTATTGCAGTTATAATACATTGAAACATGAATAATCCTATATGTAGGTGAACTCTAAATATGATGTCCTACGATTTTTGTGGATTTCAACATTTTTTTAATATAGAAAACATAGTTTGAAGGCATGTACCTTTTTTTTTATTCGTACTGAATACTAAATAATGTAATTTGCGGGTACTGGTACTCGGGCCGTGGGTACTGAATACTCTCTAAATTTGCCCTGTGCGTACCAAAAGTGCGGGAAACACCCCCTATTGAATATTCTTTGAAATTCAAGTATCTGTAATTAAGCATTAACATTAAATATTTCAAAGTAGTGGTAAAACTAGTCAAACATGATGTCAAAATAATTTTGGTTGGCATATTTTAGAATTAGGAAATCGAAAGCTGCGATATTCGAAATATTTAACAAAATCGTATGTACCCAGTTGTATAAGTATTATAATTTATTTCTAAAAAAACACATCAACTAGTTCATGCAATCAGAGCAGACGATTTTAACTCGTCATTTTGCAGTTCAACCGTATTTCTAGTCGAGTGTGAAATACAAAAAGCAATGAGAATGTTCTTAGGTGGGTACTTAGGAATTTTGATATTATATGTCAAGTATGTATTTTCCAAAAAGGCTATACAATACAGCGTAGCGTAGTTACGGGCCTGAACTTATTTCTAACGCTTAACAGCGTTTTAAAATAGTATAATTGTCAGAACTTGCAGATTCGTCAATACTTCCATCACCACCAGTGCAGAACCCATATCGATATCTACACAGTACTTGTTTCGCCGTCTCTTCTATTAAAGATCACTGTTCTCCTGATCTTCACAGCGTGCACGTCGCGGAGAGGGCACTGATGACACTCATAGGTGTTTGTATAGGGGTCTATTCGACATTACTAGCTTGAGCACTATATTCGCGTATAGTAATCAACACTGGTACTACTGAACTGGTTTGTCTCGGTTTAGTAGCTTGAGTGTCATTTGACCAAGAGTGAAGATGTCTCCTGCGTCCCATCACACCACACATCATCTGACGTCCACAAATCCTGAAGTCGAGTCCGGGGGCCAGGTGCGGCTTACAATCGACATTAGACCAAGGGGAAAGGATGTCGGGCGGTGTGTGCGGCGCAGGGGTCATGCTGTGATGGGTGTGGCCCCAAACAGAGAACCCGACCTGTAGCGGATGTAGGAGCACCACCTTAGCGGATGTAGGCCACCTCGACTAGACCACTTCACCGCCACAGCGAAACTACACAGAGCAGCAGCGACACAACACTACACATCTACAAGAGAAACGACTACACTACACACTCATCTAGAAAATACCCGACTCTATTGTGCCCATCGCGGCAGGGATACCTTGTCGTGTTAGTTGGCGGACGGTCTATAAACCTTAGAACTACACACACACACACACAAGTGAAAGATCACTACTTGGCTAAAGTACCTCTAATTGATGATAGTAATATCTTGAAAAATAACTGATCGTTTATGTCAACTTTTAGATTTCCTTAGTAATTGTCACCTTAGTGTCTTGGATATCTCAGCAAATAGTCTTTTAACATATCAGTTTTATTTCTTCAACATAGTTTGTTACTTTTAAAAGAGAGTTATTAAATTGCCAATATGACTTGCCTTTTATAAATGTTCCGAATTCAAATTGTATATAACTCATTATAACTCATATAATGATGAGTACGGTAAACTGGGAGTATTCCGGTAAACTGGGAGTATCCAAGTTTGCATCATCTAAATCAGTATAAATGATCTGTAATTAGAAATAAATCTAGTCTTGGCCTTTTTACTGGGTTTTTACGAAGCCATGGATATTGTTGTTGTGGGGGCATAGAGATTTGCACTTGTCCGTCTGTTTTAGCAGCGTCTCCGTGGCCGAATGGTTAGCGACGTTTCGCCTCTCACCGCTGCGGATTCGAACCCCACTGGGAGCTCGACTTGCAAGTGAGGAAGTGTCGATTCTTACGGATGGCGGGAGGTGTACAGTTGGTCTACCCAGGAAAAGTGGTTGGTCTGCCTCCACCACAAAAAACGAACGTCATATATATAACCTTACATGTGTTGAAAATGACGTAAAACACCAAACAAACAAAACCGTACGTCCCAAAAACGTTGCGCGATCCTCCATAACTATTGACCTTGACTTAGTCAAAATAGGGGCTGAAAAACTTGTTTCCTCCATAACTGTTTCATCCATTGGTCACCAAACTTTACGGTTACGGGAAAGTTAACCAGTAAGTGGAGATGCGCACTTGATTTTTTTTTTGGACCAAGAACCACAGCGTTAAGTCCTTGACTTGGTCAATATTATATTCATTATCAAAATGCCATGACACAGTGACCTTAGTGGGGGGCATCCGTGTCTAGTTCTGCTATATTTTGCTCTCTCCAGCAGTCTATTAAATCGTTTTCTACAATAACTTCTAAAAGAGTATCACGGGCATTTGGGTTATTTATATTAACGTATGGACTAAAATATCCATGCCTGGATGTTCTTATGTACTTGAAAGTCCGAATGTATGAGAAGAAAAACAAATACAATAAGATGTTTCACTATACATCCCTTGAATTTTTTTTCTTTTTTTTTCTTTCTTTCAGAGAAAAGTAATTACTTTAACAGGTTTCTATAAAACTATTTTGAAAATAAATATTCATTAGTATAATCCCATTTTGCTTAGTATTAGTTATAAATATTTAATATATATATTTATATGTATTAGTTATTTTGTGATAAGATAATACTATTTTCATATATTTATATATGCACCAGTTACTGTAGTGGTGTCATGTTAAAACTTTGTATATCCTTGCGGGCTTTTATAGCCTATTCATTGGGAATTTGAAATAAACGTATATATATTACAAGTCATGACAGTACAAACATTCTACACAATAGTGTATTTGCTTTATACTAATTATGCTTTATAATAATTATATTACATTTATATATATTTTTTGTTTGACTGGCAACATTCACTTTAATATACATGATTAGAAACTCGTATTTTCGCTTAGAAATGTTGGGGATGAAGTTCTTAACTAACTGCTGTGCATGCACCATAGTTGCACCATAGTTATGCACATGGCCATGAGGACAGGTCTAAATAGCAGTAGCACCCATGGTACCGCGCGGTCTGGTCGTTTGATCTGTTGAAATTCACGAGCTACACGCGGCATCCTTTGATCACGTAAATCAGCGCGTAGGGCGATTCCATTTTAAAACACGATAGGGGATCGATGCATGAACATAGCTTTAAATAAGTTTGACCGATTGATAACAATGACATGTTTCTGCGAACACATTGCCAGTTTTGTTTAAAGTAGGCATTTAATGTTTCCAGAAATTATCTGAAGGGAATTTACTGTAAGAGTTTAAAGTGTCGTGCATGCTGCGTCCCCTTTTATCTCTATCGACGCTTCCTTGTTCTACCTTGGCAGTTCAGATGCAGTTGAGTTGACGACAAGTTTAGTCGCAGAAAACTACAGAAGTAAACAATGGAGTGCTACGATCCATTCAAAGAGTATTTTGATTTGTGCTCTTCACTGAGAACAGGTATACTATAGATATTACTTTATTATTGACATCAATTATTATCGGCCGAGAATCAGATTTTAGCACCGGTAATGCACAGGAGCTAAAATCATCTATAACTTAAGAACGGTTATGCAACCCGTGCTAAAATCTGATTTAATAATTGATTATTATTATTATCTAAATAATGATAATAATAATACAATAGTTCATAATTTATTTATTGCACAGTGCATTGAGGCACAGGCACCCGGCACAGAGCTAGGATAGTAAAGATGGACCTGAGTGGTTAAAATATTAATTAATTGAGTTCTGGACCCCCCAAAAATGGTTATATATATCGCCCCCTTAGAGGTAAAAGGTGCTAACTAACATTTTCACAGAAAATGGTTTTCTGGCATATTTAGATTCCTTTTAATGATATGTTTCTTGTCAGAAAAAATCTTTATTGCATATTGAATCAATCTGGAGATATTGATTAAAAGGATAAGGTGCTATCTGCTTTACATAAAAGTAGTGTGCGGTAAAAGGAGTTATGTGTATACAACTTTGCGGTAAAAGGGGCCATTTGACAAATAGCACCTTTTCCCCCAAATTGTTACCTCAAAACCATTGGTTTAAAACATGATAAATGGGGCTAAGTGGCAAATAGCTCCTTATTCCTGTAAGCATTTTTACATCTTGTGTATTGCTAATAACCAGGATAATTGGTGTGGACAGATTTGATATCACAGTAACTGTTCTGGTATGATGACATTATTCTGTGTTAATCTTGCATTTATACAGAGATTTTTCAGTGTGAAACACGCTCAATTAAAACAAAACAAAAACATAGATGGAAATATTAGGGTAAGTTTGTTCATTTAAATCAACTTACTGACGGCTAAAAGGAAGAAGAACATTGATGGAACCGAAAAGGCCACCGTTCCTCTGTGATATTTTCTAGAACTGTGCATGAACAATTCTTGAACTGTTCTGGATAGATTGTTCAAGAACTGTTCTTGAACTGTACCTAATCTGTTCTGGTACAGTTCTAGAGCAGTACGTGAACGTTAAATGAGACAAATTTTCTAGAACGTATGTTCAAGAACAGTTCTAGAACTTATGTTTAAGAACAGTTCTTGAACTATCTGTACTGGAACTGTTCTAGAACTGTTACAGAACGATCTGTACTGGAACTGTTCTAGAACAGTTCTAGAACTATCTGTACTGGAACTGTTCTTGAACATAACCCAAGACTAGACATTTTGTCTCATTTAACGTTCATGCACAGTTCCAGAACTGCTCAAGAACAGATGAAGCACAGTTCTAGAACTATCTGTACTGGAACTGTTTAAGAACTGTTCTAGAACGAACTATACTGGAACTGTTCTTGAACTGGAACTGTTCTTGAACAGTTCAAGTAAGATAGTTCTAGAACTGTTCTTGAACATAAGTTCAAGAAATTTTGTCTCATCTAACTCGAGAACAGATGAAGCACAGTTCAAGAATAGTTCTTGAACAATCTATCCAGAACAGTTCCTGCACAGTTCCAGAACTCCCTTGGCCACTAATTTAACCTACATAACAGTTAAAGAACAATTCATTAATTGAACCTTCAGAATGCCTGGTCATACTTGGTGAAATGTTACATATAATACTGAAATGAAATAATATCTGCAGTGCTGAATACCATTTTTCTGTCAGCAACAAAAAAAGAAAGTCAATCCGCGAAAACACATGACAATAGGGGTTTCATTTTAAAATACTGTTTCTAAAGACTACATTTAGAAATTTCATCTTTCAAATACAACTATTAAATGTATAAGATGTTTTGACACAATAAGTAATGAAAGTATTATGACAAAACACTTACATTTAATCATTAAATGATGCAAGCACAATCTTCAGTTGGAATGCCATTTTACCGCCAAAAATTCAAAAGAATGGCGTCTGCATTTTATTTGCAATTTTGTCAGAATCACTCGGGTGTCATATATTCTTTACCTACTTAAATGAAGACATGGGCTTTTAAACTGCAGATAATATTATTATATTAAACTGTTCATGCAATAATGTCATTATCATATATTTGTTTGTTAATAGTAGTATAGATTTGTTTAATTAATGAAGATGAACACCTGCGAAACATGTTCTTAATATGTTCTTAAACATTGAACATTTTCAAGAACTATTGAAGAACATTTCAAGAACTGTAATTTTTCTTATAACCTAATACTGTGTTGATGAGCCGTTAAACAACATTCATAAACATTCAGTTTGTTATGGAAAAATTTAAGTGCTACAAAATATTTGAATTGAATTGAATTGAAAGTCTTTATTTATCGAGGGTGACCCAATTAGTTTATACTATATACTAATCTAAATGTCTTTTTATACCAAGTTTATGGATAATTGTTTTCATGTCCCAGCAAAAGCCATCTATGTATACTTGGGGTGTGTTCAAGCTACTTAAAACAAAGAAATTTCATATTTCAGTTTAATACCTGTGCCTGTCAGCATTACAAAATTAATGCCTTTTTCAAACGCTGTATCAGTAAGTAGTGTGACTAATAATGGAAGATCACAATAGTTTATTAGGTGGTTAATATTGTGACTAATGCTTACTAATTTAATGTATATTTACATTTGCACAGATGTAATCGATTTGTAACGACATTCCTATTAAGATAACATATTTGTAGATATTTTAAGCACATCTTAATTACATTTCCTATTTGTAGCATGGTCACAGACAATTCTCTTTGTTCAGACACATGTGTAAATCGTTTAATTCAAAATAAGAATAACTGTGAGAATAACAGTGAGAATAACTGTTAGAATAACTGAAATAGAGCTGAAATGGACATGCCCATCTCGATGTTTAAATGAACCAACTCAATGAAACCATACTCTATCTATTACTTAAAGGAATTTAGTTCACATTTTAAAGAACATTTGAAGAACTTTAAATAGAGAAGATGTTCTAAAACTGTTCTTAAACAATTTCAAGAACAAATGAAGAACAGTTTAGGAACTTCAAGGGTTTAAACTGTTCTTAATTAGTGCTTAACACTTAAAGTTTAAGAACACTTAAGAGTTGAGAACTAATTAAGAACGGTTTAAGAACCCTTGAAGTTCCTGAACGGTTCTTCATTTGTTCTTCAAATTGTTCAAGAACATTTTTAGAACATTTGCTCTATTTAAAGGTCTAAACTTGTTCAAGAACCTTTCAAGAATATCTTAAGAAAAATTAAAGTTCTTGAAATGAAAATGAAAAACATATGTTCTAGAACAATGAATCAAGAACAGTTCAGGAACTGTTCTTAATGTTCTAGAACTGTTCATGAACTGTTCTTGAGTATAAGAACAGAGTTTCGCAGGGGTTTTGAGTAGAAAGATGCAATCTGTCAAAGATCATATCCGTCATACACATATCAATCAGCTGGATCAACTACTTGCCAGTAATGTACTGAAACGTGTGCCTGTCCGTGCTGACGGAAATTGCTTTTTCGCATTAATTGCTAAATGTGTAAAATTTAATTATTCAATTTTGTCACACATTGATGCATTTAGAAATTCAGTGTGTGACTTAACGATGGAAAACATTGCAAGAAGACTGTCTTTTCCCTGTATTTTTTCGACTTGGTGTTGCTTTCGAAACTATGTCACATATAAAACACCTCTGCCTTTCCCCAAGATGACTCGTACCTACTAGTTTTTGCTTCAAGAATAAAATGTTTTCACAAATTTTGTTTGCAGCAAAAGGGGCTATGTGTCAAATAGCACCTTTTACTCCAATTTTTCTTTGAAAAAGGCGCTATGTACAAAATTGATTATATTGATTGAACTATTGGTTTATTATTGGTTAAAATATGATTAATAAATAGTAGAAATGTAATCCCAAATTTGTGCTTAGTTTCGTTTTTTAGAATTAAAATCCTGATTTTTCACAAGTCCTTAAACCTTTAAACGCGATTTTCTCGAAATAATGAAAAATGCACATAGCACCTTTTACCTCTAAGGGGGCGATATACATAAACCTTTTTTACATATTAATTAATTGAGTTCTGGACCCCACAAAAGTGGTTATATATATACATAACATATTAATTAATTGAGTTCTGGACCCCACACAAATGGTTATATATATATATAACCATTTTTGGGGTTATATATATATATAACCATTTTTGGGGGGATTGAGTTCTGGACCCCCCCAAAAAAAAAAATATAATGGTTATATATATAAAATCTGGTTATATATATTGGGGGGATTGAGTTCTGGACCCCCCAAAAAATATATAAAACCATTTTTGGGGGGTTCCAGAACTCAATTAATTAATATTTTAACCACTCAAAGTCCATCTTTTACTATCCTAGCTCTGTTCCTGTGGTTAAAAATAATCATTTTATATTTAAAATAATTTTTTTCCACTTGTGTCATTTTAGATAAGTTTAAACTTGTTCAATCTTGGAGATAAATATAAGCATACATTTGTGCAGCAGTGGAATGATTTTGTCCAAATAAATCACTAAGTGCAACACCTCTCAGAAAAAATCATTCTTTACTACCTGAATGAAGTGAGTTTTTTGAAAAATTCATACCATCACAATAAATTGAGATATAAATATTTGCTTTACATCAAATGTTAAAGGGACACTGTCCATAAGTAAGCAGATATTGAGCATAACCAAATAACTGTCTGACTTTTATTCAGTGAAATGTTACGTATACATGAAAACATGAGGATAGACCGCATTAGGTTTTCACCATAGTATGTTTTGCGTAAAATGTATAGCCCGCTTAGCTTATTCAGGAGCGATGTCTGACTACTTTACGCTCACGCACACTATTATTACTGCGAGTGTAATGAAATGGTAATTTTAGTTTGGGCTGTGAGTTCAAATGCACAAAGTGGATTTTCTTTTTTTTGTTCCTCGATTGAATTCGTTAAACAATGTTGCTTTTAATTAGTAAATATTGAATAATGTTTAGTGTGTAGTGTTTGCGAACATAATTATTGTGTGGTTTATAAACTAAAAGTTACGGACAGTGTCCCTTTAAGGACAAAAGTCAAAATATAATCATCAAATAAGTTGTTAAAATTTGCCATTTCTGGGGATACAATGAAATCATGTAAATATTGGTGCAAAAAAAATAATATTAAAAAATCAGTTCTAGGATAATAATTTCAGAAATGTTGCTATCAGACAACTAAAAGGGTAAATCTAAATCTGACAAGACATTTTCCTTTCATTTTAAATTTAGATGTTTTACCCGAGTGATTCTATACCACTAGGTGTGAGAATCATGGCCGTTACAGGGTTCTGGAAATATTTTGCCCTGCCCATAATGTCACTTGGCCCACATTTAAGAACACTTAATTGCCCTAAAAATTGGCGCTGTACCATTATTCGTTTTAAACGGGACGGACGGACACATAATTTGGACCATTATACTTAGTTGAAAAAGAAAGGGAGAATGTATTTTATTGTATTAGTTAATACAATGTATTTATACATATAAACAAATCGGTTGCATTTTCTTCTTTGTATCATTTACATATTTGTGTTACTTAAATGATGAATGTGACGGTATACAAACTCATTTTATTCCCCCTCCCACCCAACCAATCACCACACACGCCACCCCATTGTTTTTGATGACCATCCAAAAAAATTGCTTGGCAGCTAGTGTATGGAACTTTTAATGTCACAGTGTGTACAATTAACCAGTTGACAGAAAAAAAGTAGCTATTGTGTTCAGGGTTCTGGAAATATTTTGAAAATCCACTTGCCCCACATTTAAGAACACTTGATTGACCTAAAAATTGGCGCTTTACGATTATTCATGTTCAACAGGATGGACCGCCGCATAATTTGGACCATTATACTTAGTTGAAAAAGATGTATTTAATTGTATTAGTTAAAGGGACAATGTCCGTAACTTTTAGCTTACAAAAAACACACTAATTATGTTCGCAAACATTACACACTAATCATTATTCAATTTTTACTAATTAAAAGCAAAATTGTTTGACGGAATTCAATCGCGGTACAAAAAAAATGAATAACCACTTCGGGCGTTTGAACTCGCAGCTCAAACTAAAATTACACTCGCGGTAATAATAGTGAGCGTGAGCGTGAAGTAGCCGACATCGCTCCTACCTGAGCTAACCGGGCTATACATATTTCGCAATACATACTATGGTGAAAACCTAATGCGCTAATGGAAGTCACGTGATCGCAGAAAGGTAAATTTGGTGGGTCCCACTTTATTTACAAATAATAATTAAAAGCTTCTTTTTTTCAAACTCACGAATGTATTACTACAGACTTCTTAGGGTCTATGCTCATGTTTTCATGTATACATTTCACTGAATACAAGTCAAGACAGTAATTTGGTTATGCTCAATATCTGGTTACTTACAGACAGTGTCCCTTTAAAACATTGTATTTATTCATATAAAAAAAAAAAACGGTTCTTCTTTGTGTCTATTACATATTTGTGTTACTTCAATAATAAAATGATGAATGTGACAGTATACAAACTAATTGTATGCCCCCCGCCCACCCCACCAAGCACCACACACACACCAGTCCACCCCATTATTTTTGATGACCATCCAAAAAAATTGCTTGGCAGCTAGTGTATGGTACTTTTAATGTCACAGTGTGTACATTTAACCAGTTGACAGAAAAAAAAGAAGCTATTGTGTTCATTTAAATGTGTGACGAGCAAAGAAACGAGACAAAAACGTTATTAAAAATATTCACTTGGCCCCCAATATCTGTAACGCCTTTGTCTTTGAACTAAAGGGATTTAGATGAAAGCAAGAGGCATGAATAGGGTTTTCCCTAGGAATTGTTTAAGAAGTAGTAGCAGTAACCTCATTTATCAAAAGCGAAAGTTCAGAACTTAAGAAAAAGGTTCCATGATTGTTTTGAAATCGCGAAAACCCATGACATGCGCATATCGCTAAGTTATGCAACTTGTTTGTGTAGTATGCACTTCCATATACGTTTAATTACAGAGTATATCAATGAAATGCACCAAATACCGCATAAAATCGCATTGATAAATGAGTGCTTCAAGCAAAAGAAAATGTATTTTCGTTACGAAAAAATCTTCGGCTAGATTATCTAAACAAAAGCTTGGCAAACCGCTTGGGATTTGTCAGTTAACAATAAACTCCATTCAATTAAACCTTTACTCGGAGAATGGCGTTCTTCTAGTAGACCCATTCGTCCAGAGGAAGTTGTCCTATAGCCCGGTGCAGGATAGGGCATACACATTATACTCATTCATATTTATTACAAGGTGAGCAATTACCAGAATGTATACCTTGCTTTGCACCGTTAACGGTCAAACACATTTTATTGGAATGTGTGGACTTTGATCCTATGCGTCAAAGGTACTACAATGTTAATACTATGAAAGAATGATTTGATACTGTAGATTTTAGTCTTGTTTTAGATTTCCTGAAAGAGATCAGACTATATAAATCATTATAATGTGTTCTTATATGTATTTACTTGTTTATATACCCGTTGAGGGGCATTTGTTGATTTACATACATAGTTTATATTACACCTTATCATCCCTTATTTTTTAATAGTTTTGTCTTTATATATTTACATAAATTTTTAATTAATACTTCATTTCTTCATTTTTCATCAATTTTTGCGCACAATATGACCTATTTATGTGTCGACGTGCCGTAAAACACCATTCATTCATTCATTCTAAACAAAAGCATCACGTCACGTGGGTCTGTCAATCATTATTTTGACACATTAAATATGCAAATTAAGAAAGAGTTTTCTGTATTTGATTGATGGAAGGTCCAAATGACTTTCAGAGATTATTTGGAAACGATTTCTGTCAGTAGCTGTGTTTATGGTTGGGAGGTCATGGACATGATTGCCGCTATTTTATTGGACGATGGACACGCGTCTGACGATGGACACACTTCTGACAGTCGTGTCGGGATAAATTGTGAAACGGTGTGAAATGCGCGTGTGGGTTAATGCCACAAATTAAGCTGCCTTGGGCGAGAATGTTGATTAAACCGAAAGTTATTCGATCTTATTAACAATCGCTAGCGCCGAAAAACAGCAGGCAGTTTTATTCAGTCCGTCGGTGTGTTCTTGGGCAAGACACTTTACCTTAGCCTCGTCCGTCGGATGGGGACGTAAACCGGGCGGTGCCGTGTATCGGTCTATCCTCCGAGCACGTTAAAGAACCATAGGAATCTATTCGATAATAAGAGTAGGGCAGGTTCCCGGATTCCTATTTATCCTTCCCCTCTCTCTGGGGCGGCTCTAAATAACCTATACTGTGTTGATAAGCCGTTAAACAACATTCAATTCAATTTATTCAGTTATCAAATTATGATATGGCTAGTTTGCCACTTGATTTGGTCTGGAATAGAAACGTCCAGTCGGGCAAGTGGCGGGCAACCAGATTTGCGAAGGTCACTATCCAAAATCCACTTGCCCGGGGTGTCGGGCAACCGTATTTCCGGAACCCTGGTGTTCAATTAAATGTGTGACAAGCAAAGAAACGAAGACAAAAATGTTATAATATATCTCTAACGTTCCTACGCCTTTGTATTTGAACTGAAAGGAATTAGATGAAAGCAGAGGCATAAATAAGGTTTTCCCTATGAATTGTTTAAGAAGTAGTAGCAGTAAGCTTATTAAGTTATTTATCAAAAGCGAAAGTTCAGAACTTAAAAAAAAAGGTTCCGTGAAATCGCGAAAACCCATGACATGCGCATATCGCTATGTTTTGCAACTTATTTGTGTAGTATGCACTTCCATATACAATTAATTACAGACTATATCAATGAAATACACACCTCATAAAATTGCATTGATAAACGAGTGCTTCGAGTAAAAGAAAATCTTCGGCTTGATGATCTAAACAAAAAAATAACGTCACATGGGTCTGTTTTTGACACATTAAATTTGCAAATTTAAAAAGAGTTTTCTGTATTTGATTGATGAAAGTCCAAATGACGTTCAGAGATTATTTGGAAACAATTTCTGCTAGTAGCTATGTTTATGGTTGGAAGGTCACGGACATGAATGCCGCGATTTCATTGGACGATGGACACACGTCTGACTGTCGTGTCAGGATAAATTGTGATACGGTGTTGTTTTCAAACGGTGTGAAATGCGCGTGTGGGTTAATTAGTTGTTTATTGGAATAATGACACAAATTAAGCGGCCTGGGGCGAGAATGTTCATTGTACCGAAAGTTGTTTCATGTTGTTAACAATCACTAGCGGCGAAAAACAGCGGCCAGTTTTATTCAGTTATCAAATTCTGATTTGGTCTGGAATGGAAACGTCGAGTTGGGCAAGTGGCGGGCAACCAGATTTGCGAAGGTGACTTGCCCGCACCCAAAATCCACTTGCCCGGGGCGTCGGGCAACCGTATTTCCGGAACCCTGCCCTTATGATGATAGGTACCTACCATAGAGCCATGATTCCTTGGGTTTGAATTATACATGTAGGTAGGACCTTGAACCGACCCGAATATGCACTTTTCCGGTGAGGTTGGTTGCTAAGGCATCACGCAATGCCTGCTTGCATCACGCAATGCCTGCTTATAAACTACCACTGTATTTCAATTCATAACTTTTACCTGACGTCATCAAAATAATTTGACCAATCGGTGATCACTAAAATAAAACTCTTCCACATTCTGGTACGGGGTAAACTCAGTGTTTATCGTTGGAAGCTCAACTGACTTTAGCCCTTTATAAAACTATTTTGTACTGATAAGGCCACTCCTTTTATATTTTTCGGTTTACAAAATAGGCGAGTCAATATTCCAGCAAAGTGGAACTCTTTTATACCTTTTTGTTGCCCATTTTTGTTTTTAATCTCACCGACCAGACCGAAATTAGCGAGCGGAACAAACAAATCTAGTCCAAGGACGAATCTTACATATATGATGATTTGTTTGTTTGTATAGTGTTTTACGTCATTTTTCCACGTGTAAGGTTATTGCATGAGGCCTAAATTACAAAAAGTGTGTTTGTTTGGAGTTACCTGACCCAGAATTTTTGAGGAGGGTAGGTAGGTAGGTTTTTAGCTCTATTGGCCATAGGCCAGGTGAGCTAATGCGATCACTTTTCATCTGTCATCCGTCCGTCCATCCATTAGCAATTTTATAAAATCAACATCTTTGAAACCGGTTGAAGGATTTTGATGAAACTTTATCACAAATTTACTTAGGAAGCCCCCTCTCAGATTTGTGTTTTTCATGGCCGCCAGTCATCCAAGATGGCCACCATGGCTAAAATTAGGTCAAATTTAGGGAAATCGAACATCTCCGAAACCACTTGTTCCATTCTAGTGAAATATTATATACATGTTCCTTGGGTTGGCCTCTATTCACCCTTCTGCCATTATCAAATCTCGCTCTTGTTTTTCGCGAGATTTCGAGTTCGGGTTGTCTCAACACTAACTCTGTATACATAGTGAGAATACAGTGTTTATTTGTGTTAGACACATTTTAGAACGTATCATGCAAAACTATCATGCGAGTGCTGTTTCTTGTTGTGTTAGTAATATAAGCCATCAGAATATTGACCTTTTCTGGGGGAAATGGCTTTTTTATTGCCATTATAATGATACTTTGAAACTGAAAGTACGTAGATGTGCGTTACTCAAATATCATACTCCTCGTGTTTCGTAAATTATTTAAAGTGATTAACTTTACTTATTCCACTTAAATAAGTAAGTCCCTGCATTTTAATCACAATTTACAAGTTATATATATATATAACTTTCTTGTACATATTAGTCTTTTCTACCAGTAGTTTGAGAGTCCAATACTGCACATGCTGAGTTTTAAATTCACCACTAAAACATTGATAAGTATATAAATTCTCCTTTAAATAATGTTCATAAAAGTATATTCCACAAACGAAGAATATGTATCGCAAAAAGTAGTGTTGTTCCGATTAATCGATTTGATCGATCATCGGTCAGTTATGCCTTTGATCTGATTAATCGATTACAATTTTTCATGATCGCCATTACTCGCTTGTTGAAATTATGGCTCATTTCATTCTCTTGTACTAAAATATGCAAGAAAATAAAATGAGTTATAATTTTGCAACAAGTAATCACATATTTATAGAGGGTATCACAACTTATTTTTTAATATATATGTTGGTCAGTTTCATTCAGTTCCTTTATTACCAGAACATACTTGAAATGTGATTCTTTTCTTCATTATAGTATGAGAAAGGCCTTCCCTTTTCCCTTATAGCAGCCATGTTTAATCGATTAATGATCGATCATCGGTCGGTTAAATATTATGATGATCGATCATGAATTTTCAGCCGATTCCCAACAATAGTAAAAAGTAATTTTAATTTACTGTTGATAATTGTTACGACAATTATTATGTAAAATAATTAACAGGACTCTGCAATATGTTGTTATTTCTACCACAGTATAAGATTTCATAAATCGACCTACATAGATATATAGCCATGCCAAAAACAATTCACAACTTGCACATCCGGTCAACTTCCGGTAGGTTGAGATATTCAGTAGGTGAAAATAAAGGGGTTTACTCGGACTTTATCCTCAATCTCTATATGAAAAATGAAAATATTAGACAAATGATTTAAATTAAATGTATCCATTATTTGTGTTTTAAAATCAGACAACACCAAAAGAAGATACATAGATGTACATAAAAAAATAAAGCTTTTAATATAATTATCACTACAAACTAGTTTTATAAAGGGCTAAAGTCAGTTGAGCACCAACGATAAACACCGAGTTTACCCCCTACCAGAATGTGGAGGTCTTTTATTTTATTGATCACTGATTGGTCAAATTATTTTGATGATCTCATGTGAAAGTTATGAATTAATTGAACAGTTGCCAGTGTTTTATCTACAATTGGCTACATACGAGTCATTTGACACACCCAGGCAAAAAAAAATGCGTCAAAATCTAAACATATGCGTCACATTGAAACTGGTGATCAATTCTCAACATTTTTAAAAAAAATATTATGTTCATTTTTTATTGTTTTAATTACACAAAATACCTTTCAAAGTATTTTATGTACCGGTAGCCAATTGAAGATAAAACACTGGACTAACTTAACTAACTGTGCAACCTTATGTCTTATTTTATTTTCATACAAAAAAACAAACGAGTTTTTCAGTTTAGCCTCTGTGCACACATGGTTTAGCCTCTGTGCACACATGGAAAAACATAAATCCTCCAAATTCATCGCATTATTTTTCAAAACGTAGCCAGCTGTACGTTCTCAGCCATTGCGCTACACAATTACGTTTTATCTTGCGGGTTACCGTTACCTCGTCCTTTGCTGATCGGGACTCGACATTACTATTGTTGTCATCAGTGAAGGCTGGAGGCAAACGCGGTCCAAACAGTAATTTTGTTTGTTTTGAATCTGCTTTTGTTTTTTTGACATTTTGCGTAGAACACTGACAACATCTCGGAACAACTCATTTGATTGGACATTGCATACAATTCAGCCAATGAAATTCGTTGTTTCATTGTGCGACAAGTGCGAGTAAATTACACATATCGTGACAATCGTTTATGACTACGTTTATTTTACGGCTCCTTTTTCAACTGCGTCAGTGTACGTTTCGGCAACAATATTTGCGCGTCAAATCGGAAAATACTGCGTATTTGACGCATGCACAGGGGTAGATAAAACACTGAGTTGCTAATGTTGAGTTTATGGCAGGTTGTTTATTGTAGTCAAAAGAAATAACGGGTTTCTCCAATAGTAATAATGCGGTACCCCATGGCTAATTGGCTGTCCAAAGCAGGATGTTTATTTAGATCAAAGAGGCCATAAATCGCAAACACTGATATATATATAGTATACATTGTGTAATATTTTAAAGTTTAAATTGTATGTATAACGTGGGAAAGCTGTTTGTAGTTTTGTTATTAATATCAGCTGTCAGATTATTGAATTTGCCGGTATGATGATATTTTGTAACCGAAAGTAGGCTGCCTAAAAAGGTTCGTTTATCTGCAAGACAGATGGAAAATGTGACATGAAATACATAATTTCGAAAAACAAATTTAAATAACAAACAAGCACGTAACAGACTTATGTATTTACAAATGCATACTATAAATAAAATTGAAAATTAAAACAGCTAAAGTTATTTTTTTACCCTCGCCGAATGGCACAAATAAATAATGACACAATTATTATAGTATATAATTTTATCTGATGTCAGCACACCACGCGGAGCCAGTGTTTGTGATTTATGACCTCTTTGATCTAAACTAACCTCAAATGCGCTATATCATTTGTTAATTATGATACAAATATATACAACCTATATATTTAATTATAGTTCCTTTCATTTGTGTGGATAAGGCTTTTAACCACTACAGTTTTAAACTGTCTAGGCTAGTGCTAGGATTTAAACCCTTTAGCCAAATCTGGCTAAAGCCCTAAAAATTCCTTTAGCCAGATTAGCATGTCTTTAGTCAGACTTTTACCGAGATAGTTTTGAACGAATTGAAGGCGCTCAACTTCGCGTTTGTGTACACATCAATAAAAAAGGTACTTTCCTTCTTTGGACGGGTCCCCATTCCCTATCGCCCAAAAATAGCATTTTTTCCCAATTTTGAGTAAAACAAATTCCCAATTCCAGATTTTTCTTCCTAAAATTGTAAAATGTTTTAGAATAATCTTCTTAATAAAGTTTTTTACCAGGGTTTTCGACGTTTCTTTTGCTTTTCTGTGTAAATTGAAACGCAAAAAACAGCCTTGTCACCCGAGGACGACGCCGTGTTGTTTATGGGTTGCAGAAACGCTTTACCGCTTGTATGTTATCGATACGCTTTACCGCTAGTATATTCTACTATGTAACAAGCGCCTCAGTGAGCGATGGGTTAATACTAAATAAAGGACGAATAACAGAAATCGTCTGGGCCAGGAAACTCTTTCCTCGGTCATGAGAATATGCAGAGAATCTGGTGCAACCCTAAATGACAATGAAATTAACAGCATTGTTAACATTTTCAGGGACAACAAAAACAGGGAAATTATTCTGTAACAACAACACAGTGAAGTACAATAAAAACTTGAAACATTAGTTGTGAAAATATTTTATTATGTAAATCATCAATAAATATGTAATATTTCACAAAATACAAAAACAACTTTTTTTCCCAATTCTGAGAAAAAACGTGCATTTTTCCCAATTTTGAAAAAAATCGCGTGTTTTTCCCCAATTTGACCGGTCACGGACCCATTCCCAAAATGGTGAAAAAAACGCTGTAAAAGAGTATGCTTTATTAACCTAGGGTATCAATATGTCCACATCTTTAGTGCTTATAATTACAAGTGGAGTTGTACAATATTCAAAACTTTTTAAAAATTGTATTTAATTTAATGCAATTTTAATTTTTAGCTCTACGAAGGCCAGCAGAGCTTATGGGATGGCGATTAACTTTTGCCTTGTGAACACTCTAGGGCCTTCATTATTAATCGAATCTTTACGAAACTTTGCCAGTGTCTTTATATCAATATAAGCTCAGACAAGTTGGAAAACCAGCCGAATCGGATAAATTTCACCAAACGTGCACAGATTGTTAATATCATTAAAGGCTCGGACAAGTTCGAAAAACAGCCAAATCGGATCGGTAACACCGGAGTTATGGCCCTTGTTTTTTTCTGAAAATTGCTATTTTCTGCCTTGTGAACCCTCTAACACCTTCATTTATTATTTGACCGTTACGAAACTTGCACAGATTGTTAATATCAATGAAAGCTCGGAAAAGTTTGGATCGGACCATTAACAGCGGAGTTATTGCCCTTGGTTTAGTTTCTGAAAAATGCTATTTTCAGCCTTGTGAACACTCTAGGGCCTTCAATATTAATCGGACCTTTACTTAACTTTGTCAGTGTTTTTATATCAATGAAAGCTCGGACAAGTTCGAAAACCGGCAAGATGGAAATAATTTCACCGGAGTTATGGCCCTTGTTTTACTAAAAATTGCCATATGAAGCCTTGTGAACACTCTGGCACCTTCATTTATTATTTGATCTTTACCAAACTTGCACAGATTGTTAATATCAATGAAAGCTTGGAAAAGTTCGAAAACCAGCTAGATCGGATCGGACAATTAACAGCAGAGTTATTGCCCTTGATTTAGTTAAAAATGCTATATTTTGCCTCATTAAGACGATAGGGCCTTTATCTTTCATTCAATCTTTACCAAACTTTACCAGATTGTTTATATAAATCAAAGCTCGGACAAGTTCGAAAACCAGCTAGATCGAACCATTAACAGCGGAGTTATGGCCCTTGATTTAATTAAAAATGCTATATTTTGTCTCGTTAAGACGATAGTGCCTTTATCTTTCATTCAATCGATACCAGATTGTTTCTATAAATGACAGCTCAGACAATTTCGAAGACCAGCCAGATCGGACCAGTAACGGCGGAGTTATGGCCCTTGATTTAGTTAAAAATGCTATATTTTGCCTCGTTAATTCGATAGGGCCTTCATCTTTCATCTGATCTTTAGAAAACTTTACCTGATTGTTTATATCAATGAAAGCTCAGACAATTTGAAAACCAGCCAGATCAGACCAGTACCAGATGAGTTATAGCCCTTGATTTAGTTAAAAATGCTATATTTTACCCCGTTAAGATGATATGGTCTTCATTTTTCTTGCGATCTTTATGAAACTACTTGTGAATATCAATGAAAGCTCGGTCGTTCGAAAACCAGCCAGATCGGACCAGTAACAGTGGAGTTATGGCACTTGATTTAGTCAAAAAACATATATTTTGCCCTGTTAAGACGATAGGGCCTTCATCTTTCATCCTATCTTTAAGAAACTTTATTAGATTGTTAATTTCAATAAAAGCTTGGACAAGTTAGAAAACCATCCAGATTGGACCATTTACATCGGAGTCATGGCCCTTGATTTTCTGAAATATGATATATCTTGGCCTCATTAAGACGAAAGGGCCTTCATTTGGCCGGATTTCGTTGAAACTTTGCAGGGATGATCAGTACTAAGCCTAGTTGTACATAGTCACCGTGCTCCAGTTGAATGATTTTGGTGGAGTTATAACCCTTTAAAGGTTTTAATACACAAACTTTGTTCTGACTAGTTTTCCTGAACCCTAGCCAGATTTCATTGAAACTCCAGGGATGATCAGCACCAAGCCTATTTATTTGCTTTTCATTGTCGCGTTCCGGTTTACAGATATTTGGCAGAGTTATGGCCCTTTAAAGGATTTTGATACCACACATTTTTTCCAGGCTAGTTCTCCTGAACCCCTGGCTGGATATAGACGAAACGTGACAAGGATGATCAGTATCAAGCCTAATTGTGCATATCTTCACCATATTTCGCTTGAATGATTTTTGGCAGAGTTATGGCCCTTTAAATGTTTTAATACACAAACTTTGTCCAGATTAGACAAACTTTTTAGGGGTGATCGATTCTATGTCTAGTTGTGCAAATCATCGCTGTGTTCCGGTTGAATTATTTTTGGCGGAGTTATGGCCCTTTAAAGGTTTTAATACACAAACTTTGTTCTGACTAGTTCTCCTGAACCCCTGGTCTGATTTAATCGAAGCTTTTTAGGGATGATCAATTCCATGCCTAGTTGTGCAAATCATTGCCGTATTCCGATTGAATGATTTTTTTTGCAGAATTATGGCCCTTTAAAGGTTTTAATACACAAACTTTGTCTGATCTACATCTCCTGAACCACTCTCCAGATTTCAATAAGACTTTGCAGGGATGATCAGCACCAAGCCTAGTTGTGCATGTCGTCGTCACGTTCCGGTTTACAGATATTTGGCAGAGTTATGGCCCTTTAAAGGATTTTGATACCACAATTTCTTTCCGGGCTGGATATAGACGAAACTTGACAAGGATGATCAGTATTAAGCCTAGTTGTGCATATCATCGCCATATTTCGGTTGAATGATTTTTAGCAGAGTTGTGACCCTTTAAATGTTTTAATACCCAAACTTTGTCCAGATTCGTCTCTTCTGAACTCTTTGCCAGATTTCAGCGAATCTTGGCGAGGATGATCAGTACGAGGATGATCAGTACTAAGCCTAGTTGCACCTGTCATTGCCATGTTCTGGTTGAATGATTTTTGAAAGACTTATGGCCCCTTATACACTAACTTTATCTTGAGCCAGTAGACTAGAGCGTCCACAGGCCCTCTTGGGCCTCTTGTTAAAAATTGTCAAGACTGAATTTTGAAAAAGGACAGAATGAATGCATGCATATAATAAGAAAATATAAAAATACAGACTCTTGTCACCATTTATTAGACCATTTAGTATTTTCATTAAATGGTTTTTCAATATGCTAACATTCATAGCAATAAAATAAATAATAATATATTTAAAATGTGAGGCTAAGCTGAGGCATATAAAACAAGTTCAACTAACAGGAGTTCCAAAGGAGCTAGAAAGATCGCGCTGCATTGTGAGACAAAATTCAGATATGCTACATACACCACGACTGTCATGCACAGAGTAAGTAATAAAAGACACTTCATTCTAAAATTGTACCAATATTTTGAGTAAGCGCACCTTTTGTATTTTTTCATGTTGATTGTTCAAATCAACCATAAAATTATCCCAATTCAGAGACAGCCGATCAAATATCGGTTCACACTTGTCATTGTTCCAGTTTAGGCTACCGTGTGTACAACCAATTAGTCTTATCAGTGATCGTAAAGTTCAAAAACACCGACGGCATCTCCAGCTTATTAAATAAATTCGTAAGCAAACCTGTTTTGAACAGCCATTTTGGCCGCTAGAGGGCGCCACGTTATTTGATGTTTTACCCGGCTCGATAACGCAGTTAAATATGTGGATAATATTGAGCGCGGGGTCACAAACCAGTTGATTGGCAGCAAGAGGCAGAACAGTGGGCGGAGTCTATCGCACACCGACAATTTGACAGCGGTTTTCAATAAACACTGCGATAATTAGTTTATCAGTTCAAATTTATTGTCGCTAATTAGCTAACAACACCCAGCGGGATAGTGGCTTATAAAAACAGTGTAAGATTTTGTGTATTAGAATTCGAGATTTTCCGAGATATTAGTCAAAATCGGTCGGAAATTTGGATTCGCCAGACCGCCGATGTCTGGTGAATTTGATATGTATTTCTTACGATTTTCATTCACCAGTTCGGGTTTCTTTTCGCCTATGGCGATTTGGCGATTGGTTAACGCGAGCCTAGACTGTCAGGGTTCCGGAAATACGGTTGCCCGACGCCCCGGGCAAGTGGATTTCGGGTGCGGGCAAGTGACCTTCGCAAATCTGGTTGCCCGCCACTTGCCCGACGGACATTTCCATTTCAGAACAAATCAAGTTGCAAACTAGCCGTATCAGAATTTCTTTCTGATAACTGAATAAAACTGGCCGCTGTTTTTCGCCACTAGCGAGTGTTAATAGATCAAACAACTTTCGGTACAATCAACAATCTCGCCCCAGGCAGCTTAATTTGTGGCATTATTTCAATAAACAACTAATTAACCCACATGCGCAGTTCACACCATTTGACAACAACTTATCCTGACACGACCGTCAGACGTGTGTCCATTGGCCAATGAAATCGCGGCAATTATGTCCGTGACCTTCCAACCATAAACATAGCTACTTTCAGAAATAGTTTACAAATAATCTGGACCTTCCACCAATCAAATCAGAAAACTCTTTCTTAATTTGCAAATTTAATGTGTCAAAATAATGACTGACAGGCCCACGTGACGTTATGTTTTTGTTTAGATAATTTTGCCGAAGATTTTTTCATAACGAAAATACACATTTCTTTTACTCAAAGCACTCGTTTATCAATGCGCTTTTATGAGGTATTTGGTGTATTTCATTGATATAGTCTGTAATTAAACGTATATGGAAGTGCATACCACACAAATAAGTTGCATAACTTAGCGATATGCGCATGTCATGGGTTTTCGCGATTTCATAAAAATCACGAAACCTTTTTCTCAAGTTCTGAACTTTCGCTTTTGATAAATAAGGTTACTGCTACTACTTCTCAAACAATTCCTAGGGAACACTAATAAGGGAACCCCCATTCACGCCTCTTGCTTTCATCTAATTCCCTTTAGTTAAAATACAAAGCCGTAGGAACGTGATTGCAGAAATTGGGGGCCAAGTTAATATTTTTAATAACGTTTTTGTCTTGTTTCTTTGCTTGTCGCACCTTTAGATGAATACAATAGCTTCTTTTTTTTCTGTCAACTGGTTAATTGTTCACACTGTGACATTAAAAGTTCCATACACTAGCTGCCAATAATTTTTTTTGGATGGTCATCAAACATGATGGGGGGTTGTGTTTGTGGGGGGATTCGGGTGGGGTATGATTTAAGTAACACAAAGATGTAATAGACCACAAAAGAAGAAAATGCAAGCATTTGATTTTTTTATATGAATAAATACAATGTATTTACATAAAATACACTCGCCCTTCCTTTTCTAAGTATAATGGTCCAAATTATGCGGCGGTCCGTCACGTTTAACACGAATAATGGTACTCCGCCATTTCTTGGGGCAATTAAGTGTTCTTAAATGTGGGGCAAGTGACATTATGGGCAGGGCAAGTGACTTTTGAAAATCCACTTGCCCTGGGCAAGTGGATTTTCAAAATATTTCCAGAACCCTGACTGTATTCAGATTAAATTTGCTAATTTAAACATTAATTAATTCAATTATTTGCAAACAAACATTCATTTCGTTTGTTAAAAGATAGCCACGTTTCTAATTTCTTTTTGACACTCTTTGTTAATTAACAAAATAGGTTTCTGCATATTTGGCCTATTCCAATAGTATTTTTTGATATATTGTTTTCTAAACTCCTAATATATAGGGCATTCTAACATAAAATGAAATTCGTCTTCTAGTATATTGCAAAATTTACATTTTCTCTCATTTACCGGAGTTCTACTAGGTTTATTCCAACGTCCTGCTTCTATTTCTAGTCTGTGTGAGGATACTCTAAATTTTGATATATTACAAATATTAAGATCTGGTTGAAACCTGAAAACACATATAGAGTTATAAAATTGTGCTCTGCTTGAATCAGATGCTATTCCAAGTTTGGATAAAATTTGGATAAAATTGTCATGTAATCTCTGTTTAACAACAAACAAAAACGATTAACGATTACCCACTGTCTGGGCTAACCACACATCATTGAATCCCATAATGCATAATATATCTCTAATTAAAGATGCCCAGTTTTTCATGTTGGAGGGGCTGGCGTGGCGCAGTCGGTAGCGCGGCGGATTTGTAACCGGGGGCCCCGGGTTCAATCCTCCGTGGTGCCACTGAGTTCCGTCGGTGTGTTCTTGGGCAAGACACTTTACCTTTGCCTCGTCCGTCGGATGGGGACGTAAACTGGGCGGTCCCGTGTATCGGTCTATCCTCCGAGCACGTTAAAGAACCATAGGAATCTATTCGATAATAAGAGTAGGGCAGGTTCCCGGATTCCTATGTATCCTTCCCCTCTCTCTGGGGCGGCTCTAAATAACCTATACTGTGTTGATGAGCCGTTAAACAACATTCAATTCAATTCAATTCATGTTGGGTTGAGCATTTATATCGTTTAACATCAAAACATATATTTGATTTACATATTTATTTTCATTTAATTTGGAATATTTTAACCCAGTATTTGACGATGACATAACATAGACTTTCTACTCAGTTATCCATACATAAAATTGTTTTGTGTTGACTTTTTTGCTCCCAATAACCTTTTACAAAATTGCATATGTCTCAATGGTAGTCGCCTGTAGAAACCCACAAACTTTAGATCCATAGTTCAAAATGGGTGTAATCAGCTTTTCAAACAAATCTAGCCTATGTTCAACAGATAATAAACAACCTGTAAATAAAACCCAACATAAGCGACTGTTCAATTATCTGTTTTTAGTATGGCTATATATATCTATGTAGGTCCTATGATTTATGAAATCTTATAAAATCTTATAGTAGGAATAAAAGATATAATGCAGAGTTCTGTTAATTGTTTTATATATGCCTAACAATTATCAACAGTAAATGACTTTTTGCGATACATATTCGCTTGTGGAATATACTTTTATGAACATTTTTTAAAGGAGAATTTATAGACTCTCAAACTACTGATGCTTACTTATTCTTTTATTTTTATTTTATAACTGATAGACAAGATTAATATGAACCGTTCCTGTTTACAAGAAAGTTATATTTATAACTGGTTAAATCTGAT
This sequence comes from Cyrtodaria siliqua, assembly GCA_037043455.1. NCBI lineage: Eukaryota > Metazoa > Mollusca > Bivalvia > Adapedonta > Hiatellidae > Cyrtodaria > Cyrtodaria siliqua. The sequence goes on from JAWPHD010012995.1 coordinate 29,688, forward strand.
TAAAATGCAGGGACGTATTTAAGTGTAATAAGTAAAGTTAATTACTTTAAATAATTTATGAAACACGAGGATTATGATCTTTGAGTAACGCACATCTACCTACTTTCGGTTTCAAGGTATCATTATAATGGCAATAAAAAAGCCATTTTACCCAGAAAAGGTCAATATTCTGACAGCTTATATTGCTAACACAACTAGAAACAGCACCCGCATGATATTTTTGCATGATACGTTCTAAAATGTGTCTAAAACGAATATACAGTGTTAGTGTTCAGACACCCCAAACTCAAAATCTCGCGAAAAACGAGGGCGAGATTTGATAATGGCAAAATCGAGAATCAAGTTGTGTTTTTCGTTGTTGTCGAATAATCAAAATGGCCACCAAGTCAACCCAAAGTTTACAAAGAGTTATATAGGAAAAGGCTAAAAATTACATCTTCTCTGAAACCGTTTGAAGGATTTCGATGAAACTTAATCACAATGATCTTTGGGATAGTCCTCCTCTGATTTATGTTGTTCGTGGCCGTCGGTCATCCAAGATGGCCACCATGACTAAAATTAGGTCAAATTTAAAGAGATTTCAAACGACATCTCCTCCAAAACCATTTAATCCATTCCAGTGAAATATCATATACATGTTCCTTGGGTTGGCCTCTATCAAATTTATGTTTTTTGTTATCGTCGAATAATCAAAATGGCCGCCACGATTTCCCAAAGTTTACATGGAGTTATATAGGAAAAGGCTAAAAATGACATCTTCTCTGAAACCTCTTGAAGGATTTTGTTGAAGCTTTATCACAATGATCTTTGGGATAATGCGTCTCAGATTTATGTTTTTTGCAGCCGCAAGTTGTCCAAGATGACTGCCATGGCTAAAACTAGGTCAAATTTAAGGAAATTTCAAACAAAATCTCCGACGAAACCTCTTATTCCATTCTAATGAAATATCATATACATGTTCGTTGAGTTGGTCTCTATCAAATCTATGTATTTCGTTATCGTCGAATAATAAAAATGGTCTCCATGGTGACCAAAAGTTTACATAGAGTTATATAGGAAAAGATTAAATAGAAGCATGTAGGGGAACAGTCACCTGGACAAATTTATTCCTCTATTTTCAGACTTGAAAGTTTAAATTTATACATTACTGGTTAAAAGTCAGACTTCTAATCAGTAATGTATAAATTTTAACTTATTCTCAATGGTCTGTTTCTAGTAGCTCTTGCTAGGGACCCATCCACTACTTCACCATTTCCATTGTCATTGTTTATCGCCTCATTATTTTTTCCAATTCGTTGAACTGATTTAATGTTTGCAGTGTCTTTGCCTTGAATATCGTGAAGATCTCCTTAATTTTATCTAAATCGTCTGTATTGTCTACCGAAAGCCCTTTTATAATTATGTTGCATTCAGATTTTACTCGTCAAATAAGTAGCAATGCAAAGGCATTTTTCAAATTAGAAAATTTGTGAAACTGATTATTAGGTCTAAAATAGTCCATCGAGGGGATATGGTAAGTTTATGAACTACAACACATACCAAAAAAATTAAAATGTTTGTGTTCAACAATTACCAAATGAATACAGTAAGTCAATTTTTTCCCAATTGTTTTGAAAAAAGCAACCAGTACCTGATAAATATTGTTGTTCCCTTGCAATACAGTCATACAGATGTTTATTTAATACAAAGTATAAATGAGTCCGATGAATGTTTCTTTTCTTTTAATTATTTGCTACTTTATCCACAATTTTGTGTTGAACCGCAATTGTGCTATGTAAACAAATGAGTACTCGCATTAGATGGCCTACATGACTTATCGTGTCAAGGTCAGATTTGAACAATTCTAAAAAAACATTAAATTAGCCTATAAAAGAGCCAAAAGTTCTCTCTTGATGAATGATAACATGTGAATGAATATTTGAAGTGTTATTTCAGTAAAGATTTCATGAGAATTATTAGTCGGAACAAAAATAAGACTGGAAAATGACGAGCTTGTTTGTAGTACCGCGCATGCGCATTACCGCCACATGACAAAGAGTTGGCGTTTCTGAATGTTAGCAGGTGTTGAAAATTGCGCAAATACACAATGAGTATGTCATTTTTGTGAGATTAAATATAAAACAAATTAAAGACTAATTATTGAAGTACTTTATTGATTGAATACTTTCGAAAACTGCTGTTCAACAGAGTTTTTTTTAGCTCTACTGGCCTTCAGTGGTCGTCCGTCGTCCGTTAACTTTTGCCTTGTGAACACTCTAGGGCCTTCAATATTAATCCGATCTGTACAAAACTTTGACTGTCTTTATATCAATGAAACCAGCCAGATCGGATTAGTTTCACCGGAGTTGTGGCCCTTGTTTTGCTGAAAAATGCCATATTAAGCCTTGTGAACACTCGAGCACCTTCATTTATTATTTGATCTTTACCACACTTGCACAGATTGTTAATATCAATGAAAGCTTGGACAAGTTCGAAAATCAGCCAAATTACCTCAGTAACACCGGAGTTGTGGCCCTTGTTTTTCTGAAAAATGCTATTTTCTGCCTTGTGAACGCTCTAGGGCCTTCAATATTAATCGGATCTTTACGAAACTTTGCCAGTGCCTTTATATTAATAAAAGCTCAGATAAAATCGAAAACCAGCCAGATCGGAATAATTTCACGGGAGTTATGGTCCTTGTTTTGCTGAAAAATGCATATTAAGCCTTGTGAACACTCCAGCACCTTCATTTATTATTTGATCTTTACCAAACTTGCATAGATTGTTAATATCAATGAAAGCTTGGACAAGTTCGAAAACCAGCCAAATCGCACCAGTTACACCGGAGTGGCCCTTGTTTTTCTGGTAAATGCTATTTCTGCCTTGTGAACTCTCTAGGGCCTTCAATATTTAATTGGATCTTTACGAAACTTTGCCATTGTCTTTATATCAATGAAAACATGGATAAGGCCAAAAACCAGCCAGATCGGAATAATTTCACCGGAGTTATGGCCATTGTTTTGTGAAAAAATACCACATTAAGCCTTGTGAACACTGATCTTTACCAAACTTTCAGAGATTGTTAATATAAGCTCGGTCAAGTTCGAAAACCATCTAGATCGGATCAGTAACAGCGGAGTTATTGCCATTGATTTAGTTAAATATGCTATATTTTGCATTGGTAATACGATAGGGCCTTCATCTTTCATTAGATCTTTACCAAACTTTAACATATTGTTTATATAAATGAAAGCTCGGAAAAGTTTGAAAACCAGAAAGATTGGACCAGTAACAGCGGAGTTGTGGTCCTTGATTTAGTTGAAAATGCTATATTTTGCCTCGTTAAGATGATGGGGCCTTCATTTTTCATGCGATCTTTATGAAACTTTACCAGATTATTAATATCAATGAAAGCGCAGACAAGTTCGAAGACCAGCCAGATCGGAACAGTAACAGCGGAGTTGTGGCCCTTGATTTAGTTAAAAATGCTATATATTGCCTCGTTAAGACGATAGTAGGGCCTTCATCTTTGATCCGATCTTTACGAAACTTTACCAGATTGTTTATATCAATGAAAGCTCGGACAAGTTCGAAAACCATAAGGATTGGACAATTTACATCGGAGTCTAGGCCCTTGATTTTCTGAAATATCAATATATAACAGCTATATCTTGGCCTCATTAAGGCGAAAGGGCCTTCATTTGGCCGATTTCATTGAAACTTTGCAGGGATGATCAGTACCAAGCCTAGTTGTACAGTCACCGTGTTCCAGTTGAATGATTTTGGCGGAGTTATAGCTTAAAGGTTTTAATACACAAACTTTGTTCTGACTTGTTTTCCTGAACCCCTGGCCGAATTAAACGAAACTTTTTAGGGATGATCAATTCCATGTCTAGTTGTGCAAATCACTGCCATGTTCTGGTTGAATGATTTTTGGCAGAATTGTCACCCTTTAAAGGTTTTAATACACAAAATTGTCTGATCTACTTCTCCTGAACCCCTCGCCAGATTTCATTGAAACTGCAGGGATGATCAGCACCAAGCCTAGTTGTGCTTTTCATTGTCGCGTTCCGGTTTACAGATATTTGGCAGAGTTATGGCCCTTTAAAGGATTTTGATACCACAAATTGTTTCCAGGCTAGTTCTCCTGAACCCCTGGCTGGATATAGACGAAATGTGACAAGGGTGATCAGTATCAAGCCTAATTGTGCATATCTTCACCATATTTCGCTTGAATGATTTTTGGCAGAGTTATGGCCCTTTAAATGTTTTAATACACAAACTTTGTCCAGATTAGTCTCTTCTGAACTCTTTGCCAGATTTCAGCAGATCTTGGCGGGAATGATCAGTACTAAGCCTAGTTGCACCTGTCATTGCCATGTTCTGGTTGAATGAATTTTGGCAGAGTTATGAGCCCTTCGAGGTTTTAATACACTAACTTTGTCTAGACTAGTTCTCCTGAACCTCTGGCTGGATTTCAACAAAATTTTGCAGGGATGATCAGTACCAAGCCTAGTTGTGTATATCATCACCATGTTCCGGTTGAATAATTTTTGAAAGACTTATGGCCCCTTATACATAAACTTTATCTTGAGCCAGTAGAGGGTCCACAGGCCCTCTTGGGCCTCTTAGGGCCTCTTGTGTTGATTTCGAGAAGAAGCCATGCGGCCCAATTTTCCTCGCGCATGCATACTTATGCTGAATTCACAAATCTTTTCTGTGCAAAGTTGACACGACCGATAAATACAATGAATAAATTTCGAAACAAATACGTATTTCAAACTTTTAATGCATTTAATCACAAGTTGTGTTGGTTTCTGTTGTCCAAAAGTCATTTCTTCTTCAAGCGACATAAATACCCACAATCCTCGGCCATGTACAAGGCGGCACTAACAACGGGTTTATGACTCGGAATTCTTTACAATTTTTTTCTGACTAAAGAACCAATCGATGTATTAATAATAAACAGGAGGATAGTATTTTTATTTTTACAAATTTTTATTTTTACAAATAACGAGTATTTAAAAATATAATTATAATTTCCAGCATAATAATTACTAATTGAATTATGGCTCCCCCACACAAAACTCATGAAAGGGTCGACTTACCGTATTGTTTCTAATTAGCGCTCCCCCTCTAATTAGTGCGCCCCCCTGACTTTAAAAAAAGAATCTTACCTTGAGATGTAAAAGTGGTTAATATCCAAGAAAAGTGGTTAAAATCCAAGAAACAGTATACACACACTTATGAATTTAATTTCAGTTTAAATAACAGGGAGAATGCCCACTTGCTTTTCCCCCGACCAGACGTATCCATGTTTACAGTAAATCATAAAATGAACTGGAATTAAGGGAGTTAGAAAATGTGATATGTATAACCTCGTACCGCGAGGACGCCTTAGAAACGACGAAACTATCGATTCTACCTGTCAATCAAAGTGTCAGTTACAGCGTGTGACACTACCTAGCAGTCAAACAAAGTCGGGTTTAACAAACTACCGTGTGATTTCCAATAGTGACGTTTTCGACTTGGTAAACTACTGTTAATGAGTTATGGCACAGAGACTTTGTCTCGCTTATTTTTAGCATTATATAAAGAAATTAAAATGTGTACTGGCTTACGAAAAGCGTTCAAATAAGCGCCCTCTTCCAGAAAATGTCACGCCCCCGGGGGCGCTAATTAGAAACAATACGGTATATAATAATTTTTGGTACACGGGTTTAAGACCATAAAATACAGGTAAAGTTCGACTTTGGTTACAAACCACCAGGAAAGGGTCGACGGATTTAAATAATTTTTGGTACACGGGCTTAAGACCATAAAATTCAAGTCAAGTTCGACTTTGGTTACAAACCACCAATTTTTGACGGAGTTCTGGACCCTTTCAACTTAGAATTTGCCCAAAAAGCGGTGTCCGGACGATAACTCATGAAAGGGTAGATGGATTTAAATAATATTTGGTACACAGGTATAACACCATAAAATACAAGTCAAGTTCGACTTTGGTTACAAACCACCAATTTTTGATGGAGTTATGGCCCCTTTTCAACTTACAATTTGCCCAAAAAACAGCTGATGGGGTTCCGGGGTTCCTTCCCCGTGAAAAGTTTTGAAAAATTGAACCCAAAATAAGATGTTCTGAGCGACTTCGAAACGTATTTCGAAGCTATTCTAATTCTCCGGAGTCATTCTTTTTTCTTTTGATTTATTAAATATTTACCGGGGTTGGACTGGTTGGTCTCCCTTTTACCCTAACCCTGCTCTAGGTCTTTTTAACATCAGAAGTTGAATTTTGGTTCTTAATTTCAGATGCGCTTGACAGTGATGAGTCACCACTTCCAAACGCCTGTACAGATCTGGACATGGATCTTAACGGCGCAGGTGAGTCTTCAAGATTATATACTGCATGTAACATACAGTGAAAATACTGGCAGCGGCACGAATAATCTCAAATGGCAAAAGGTCGCATAACTATGACAAAGGTTTCAATAAATGTTTTGTTTGTTTGTAACAGACTCCAGTCGAGGTCGTGTTACTATGACAAAGGTTTTAATAAATGTTTTGTTTGTTTGTAATGTTACTGTAAAAAGATTTTGATGTCTTATATTGCTTGAGATTTATTTACTTTTTTTTGTAGCGACTACTCTGATGAAACTACTGGACGGATTTTCATAAAACTTTACAGGAATGTTGTCCATGATGTATAGTTGATCCTAGCAAAAATTCACGTTTATGTGAAATCCAAGATGGCCACCAAAGCTAAAAATATTTAAAAAAAAATTGTACCGACTACTAGAAAATATGATGTTGATCCTTGTCAAAAAATTGTTTGGCCATTTTGTTTACATAGAATTATATAGTTAACATTTATAGAGACTACTTCTCTGAAACTACTTGACAGATTTTCATGAAACTTTACGGTAATGTTGCTCTTGATGTCTAGTCGATCCTAGCAAAATTTCAGGTCAGGCTAAAATAAAAAAAATGGCCACCACAGCTAAAAATAGATTTTCGTTTATTATGGCCGCTAGCTTCTTTGTTTACATAGGGTTATATAGTAAAAACTTGAAACGACTACTCCTCTGAAACTACTTTACGGATTTTCATGAACCTTCACAGGAATGTTGCTGTTGAAGTCTAGTTGATCCTACCAAAATTTCAGGTTGGCTAGAAATTCAAGGTGGCCACCATGGCTAAAAATAGATTTTTAAAAAAGTTTGTAGCGACTACTTTTTGAAAATTATAAGTGATATTGATATGGGACTTTTTGTAAAATGATCAGCATGACATGATGTTGATCCTTGACGAAAATGATTTTGATTCAACATTAAACATGGCCGCTGGATCTTTGTTTATATAGAGTTATATAGTAAAAACTTGTAGCGACTACTCCTCTGAAACTACTTGACGGATTTTCAAGAAACTTCACAGGAATGTTGCTCTTCATGTCTAGTTGGTCCTAGCAAATTTTCAGGTCAGCCAGAAATTTAAGATGGCCGCCACGGCTAAAAATAGATTTTAACGACATTTCCTCCAAAATTTACAGAGTTATATAGGAAAAGTTTAAAAATGACAACTCTGAAACCGCTTGAAGGATTTCGATGAAACTTAATCACAATGATATTTGGGATAGTCCCTCTCAGATTTGTGTTTATCATGGCCGCCAATCTTCCAAGATGGCCGTCATGGCTAAAACTAGGTCAAATTTAAGGAAATTTCAAACAACATCTCCTCCGAAACCACTTATTCCATTCTACTGAAATATCATATACGTGTTCCTTGGGTTGGCCTCTATCAAGTTTTTGTTTTTTGTTATCGTCAAATAATAAAAATGGCTGCCACAGCGACCCAAAGTTTACATAGAGTTTTATAGGAAAAGGTTAAAAAAGACATCTTCTCTGAAACGACTTGAAAGATTTTGATGAAACTTAAGCACAATGATTTTTGGGATAGTCCCTCTCAGATTTGTGTTTTTCGCAGCCACCAGTCATCCAAGATGGCCGCCATGGCTAAAACTAGGTCAAATTTAAGTAAATTTCAAACGACATCCCCGAAACCACTGATTCCATTCTACTGAAATATCATATACATGATCCTTGGGTTAGCCTCTATTAAGTTTGTGTTGTTCGTTATTGTCGAAAAAATCAAAATGGCCACCACGGCGACCCAAAATTTACATAGAGTTATATAGGAAAAGTTTAAAAATTACAACTCTGAAACCGCTTGAAGGATTTCGATGAAACTTAATCACAATGATATTTGGGATAGTCCCTCTCAGATTTGTGTTTATCTCGGCCGCCAATCTTCCAAATGGCCACCATGGCTAAAACTAGGTCAAATTTAAGGAAATTTCAAACAACATCAGTCTCCTCCGAAACCACTTATTCCATTCTACTGAAATATCATATACGTGTTTCTTGGGTTGGCCTCTATCAAGTTTGTGTTTTTGGTTATCGTCAAATAATAAAAATGGCCGCCACGGCGACCCAAAGTTTACATAGAGTTATATAGGAAAGGGTTAAAAATTAATCTTCTGAAACCGCCTGAAAGATTTTGATGAAACTTAAGCACAATGATATTTGGGATAGTCTCTCTCAGATTTATGTTTTTCACGGCCGCCAGTCATTCAAGATGGCCGCTATGGCTAAAACTAGGTCAAACTTAAGTAAATTTCAAATAACATCTCTGAAACCACTTATTCCATTTTTGTGAAATATCATATACATGTTCCTTGAGATACTGCCTCTATCAAGTTTGTGTTTTTCGTTATCGTCAAATAATCAAAATGGCCACCACGGCGACCCAAAGTTTACATAGAGTTGTATAGGAAAAGGTTAAAAATTACATCTTCTCTGAAACTGCCTGAAAGATTTTGATGAAACTTGAGCACAATGATATTTGGGATAGTCTCGCGTCTACAGGTCCTCTTGGGCCTCTTGTTAAAAAACAAGTTTGTAGCGACTATTTCTTGAAAACTTTAAGTGATATTGATATGGGGCTTTTTCTAAAATGAACAGCATGACATCATGTTGATCCTTGTTAAAAATTATTTTGATTTGACATTAAACATGGCTGCGGCCAGCTTTGTTTACATAGAGTTATATAGTAAATACTATAGCGACTACTCCTCTGAAACTACTTGAAGGATTTTCATGAAATTTAAGATTTAAATTTAACATAAATGTTCCTCTTGATGTGTAGTTGATCCTAACAAAATTTCAGGTGGGCCGAAAATTCAAAATGGCCACCATAGCTAAAAATAGATAAAAAAAAACACAAATTTGTAGTGACTATTTCTTGAAACCTATAAGTAATATTGATATGGGACTTTTTCTAGAATGATCAGCATGACATGATGTTGGTCCTTGTTGAACATTATTTTGATTCGACATTAAACAGGGTTGCCAGTGGCCATCTTTGTTTACATAGAGTTATATATAAAAACTTGTAACGACTACTCTGAAACTACTTGACAGATTTTCATGAAACTTCACTGGAATGCTATCTAGCTTTCAGAACCAGCCACAGGGGCACAAATTAGCACTCGTCCAGTCGCCATTGGGGAGTAAAAAATGGTCTGGGCGACCAAAATTTGACTTTCACGCGCCCATGTGGCGACCAAAAATATTCAATCCAGAAAACGGAAAAAGGGTAATCATTCAACACAAACATTTAAGTTCGAGGATTTTACCACGCAGATTTTGCTTTACTTTGGTCCAGTGAACTACCGTATTCCTCGGCCTATAGCGCGCACTTTTTTACCCCAGATTCTGTGGCTGAAGTTGGGGTGCGCGGTTTAAACAACAAGTGATGTTTTACTTTTTTTTCTTCCAGCCAAGACGAGAAGTTTTGTGGGTTTCAAAAAGTCGCAAGACCGGCCGTTTACTAGAGAGATTGAATCGAACAAAAGTTGGCTTGTTTCTATTGTTTCAATAAAATGCGTTGTATGCTATATGCTTATTATCAATAAAAATAATAAAATCAAACTTTACCATGTTTTATGTAGATTATTGTTGAGATAATACCATTGAAATGTTGAAAAATATCATTGTTTACATCAATCGGCAAAGTGAAATGATAACGAGGCTGTGGTTTCCGTTTTACCTAAGACAGGTTTACCGTGAATAGAATAGAATATTATATTTTCTTCCTAACGACGACTACCGGGTACATTTACCGCACATATTTATTTGTTAAAGTCTGAATTTTGACAACGTAAAATCTTGATTATTCATAAAGGGTTTAATTGACTGGGAAAATGTGTGAAGTGTTTGGTTTTTGCTAATCTGACCGCAAACAACGATGACTATGGTGATTATTAAACAAACATGTAACAATACATGTACACAGAAAAATGTCAATTCCTTAATTGTCCTTGATTACTTCAGAAGTTTGAGTAGGTGCTGACACAATGTGTTAGGAAAATGCGTTTAATAGGTGATGCCACAAGACAATGCATCTCATTTCGAGAAACCTCTCAAACTGTCAACACCTTCAAATTGTCAACACCTTCAAATTGACAAGCAAGAGTTAATAACCTGGAAACAACACCAGTCATTCAACGCCAGATTAATAAATTTAATATGATCGTAATAAAAGTTCAACACGGGCGTGGGGATTTTTATTTTATTGAAACTTGAGTAAACAACAAAAGTACACTCAACAGTACAAGTTTATTTACACTTGAGTAAAAAAACACAGTCTAACATGCAGCTTGTTTTAGCCAATTAAAATTTGTTTTACATTTTCTCTTTGGTCAGTGATTCAAAATGGCGCTCTGCTGTCCTGAAATTGAAAACACATGTTTTTTATGCTCGGTTTACGCTACAATACATAACTCAAGGATTTCAGGCCCAAAGTCGGGGTGCGCGTTAAATGCGCATGCGCGCTATAGGCCGACAAATACGGTACGTACTTTTGGCCGAAATAGACAAACCCTTAACAAAATAATAACTAAACAAACGTTTGTTTTTATTTTTCCACTGCGGAAACAAGACGATGTTCGAGATGTTGCGATGTACGGGTTTCCCACAAAACTGCATGTTACGGTACTCTGCGCTTCGAATGTCAATGTAAAATTAGATGTGCAAGAGTACAAGTAACATTTGCTGGTATAAAATCAACATTAAAACAGACATGGTAGTGTTTAATTTACACATGATCATAAATTCGTGTTATAATTTGAAGGGGAAATAATTAGGTTTCTCTTCCGTTTTTTGGATATTCAAAAACGCGGCGCTTTTGATTAATAAAATGCGGTGCTTTTAGAAATCATCAATAATAATTACATGGCGGAGAATCATGTTAAAAAGGTCTCGTACATTAATTTTAAAACTGTGTGTCAGGCCTAAATTAAAGTGTTTGTTTGCCCTTTACCTACCCAGCAAAAAATCACTGGGTAGGTAGGTAGGTAAATTATTTTATTTTATTTGATAACACTATATTTTCTCGCACAGTTTTAGTTTTTAGCTCTACTGGCCAAGGGCCAGCAGAGCTTATGAGATGGTGTGTTGTCCGTCTTCCGTCGTCCGTCCGTCGTCCGTCGTCCGTTAACTTTTCTTCAAACGACTTCTCCTCAGAAACCGCTTGGCTAATTTTGACCAAACTTCACATGGATGATCCTTAGATGAATGCTTTTTAGATTTGTTAAAATTAGGTCAGCGCTACATCCAAGATGGCTGCCATTACTATATATGGTCGAAACCTTAAAAAATCTTCTTCTTCAGAACCTCTGGACAGATTTCAACAGTTTTTCTTTTAAAATGATCGCCAACGCCTAGACTATCAAGTTTGTTCAAATAAAGTCCCCGGGGTCAAAAATGGCCGTGCCCCGGGGGTCCAAAGTTTGTATATTGAGGTTTTGCATGTTTTTCATATAGACATATATGAAAAAACTTTAAAAAATCTTCTTCTCTGAAACCACAAGGCACAGAGCTCTCATGTATTACATGTAGCATCAGCTTATGGTCCTCTGCTAAGTTTGTTCAAATGGTGACCCTGGGGTCAAATTTGTCCCCGCCCCGGGGGTCACAATTTTACATAGACTTATATAGGATTTTTAAAAAAAAAAATCTTCTTCTCGGAAACTACAACAGCCGGAGGTTTGATATTTTGCATTTACTATAAGCTTATGGTCCTTTACCAAGTTTGTTCAAATGGTGACCCTCGGGTCACATTTGGCCTCGCCCCAAGGGTCACATGTTTTACATAGACATGTATAGGGAAAAACTTAAAAAATCTTCTTCTCTGAAACTGCAAGAGCCAGAGGTTTAATATTTTGCATTTGCTATAAGCTTGTGGTCCTCTACCAAGTTTGTTCAAATGGTGACCCAGGGGTCACATTTGGCCCCACCCCGGGGGTCACAGTTTTACATAGGCTTGTATAGGCAAAAATGAAAAAAAATCTTCTTCTGTGGAACCACATGGCACAGAGCTCTCATGTATTACATGTAGCATCAGCTTATGGTCCTCTACTAAGTTTGTTTAAATGCTGACCCTGGGGTCAAATTTGTCCCCGCCCCAAGGGTCACAGTTTTACATAGACTTCTATAGGATCTTTTTTTTTAAAAAATCTTCTTCTCGGAAACTACAAGAGCCAGATGTTTGATATTAAACATTTATTATAAGCTTATGGTCCTTTACCAAGTTTGTTCAAATGGTGACCCTGGTGTCACATCTTGCCCCGCTCCGGGGTCACAGTTTTACATAAATGCTTGTATAGGGAAAACCTGAAAAAAATCTTCTTCTCTGGAACTGCAACAGCTTAAGGTTTAATATCTTGCATTTGCTATAAGCTTATGGTCCTTTACCAAGTTTGTTCAAATTGTGACCCTCGGGTCACATTTGACCCCGCCCCAAGGGTCACATGTTTTACATAGACATGTTTAGGGAAAAACTTAAAAAATCTTCTTCTCTGAAACTGCAAGAGCCAGAGGTTTAATATTTTGCATTTGCTATAAGCTTATGGTCTTCTACCAAGTTTGTTCAAATGGTGGCCTATTGGTCATATTTGGCCCCACCCCGGGGGTCAGTTTTACTTAGGCTTGTATAGGCAAAAGCTGTTATTATTATTTTTTTAGTTTTTAATTAGATTTTTTTTTTTTTTTTTTTCAATTGCAATTTTTTTTAATTTTTTTTTTTATTATTATTTTTTTAATTGTTCCAATTTGTTTTAATTTTTTTTTATCGACTTTTTTTTATTTATTGATTTTTTTTTTTTTTAATTTTTTTTTTTTCTATTTTTTTTTTTTTCCCTTTTTTTTTTTTAAAATTTTGTTTGATTGATTTGAATTTGTTTAAATTTTTTAAATTTTTTCATTATCTTTTTAATTACTTGACACTTACTTTAAAATTTCTTGTCGGCGCTACTCATCCTAAATGCCTTGTTGAATTTCGACGAAACTTGGCAGGAAGCATCGGTAAGATGTCTAGTTGTGCATATCACGCTTTTGTTCCAGTTCGCTGATTTTTGACGGAGTTATGGCCCTTTGACATTTTTATTTTAAATTTCTTGTCGGCGCTACTCCTTAAATGGCTTGTTGGATTTCTACGAAATTTGGCAGGAAGCTTCAGTATGATGTCTAGTTGTGCAAAGCGCGGTATATCAATGAAATCCTGGACAATTTCGAAAACTAGCTAGATCTTGTTAGTAATAACAGAGTTATGGCCCTTGATTTGTTGAAAAATGCTATATTGTATTTTTCTTTGTTAAATCTATAGGAGAAGAGAGCTATATCTAGCTATATCTATCTAAATCTATAAGAGCTGTTTTAGCAAGTAGAGCGTCCACAGGCCCTCTTGGGCCTCTTGTTTAAATGATGTATTTTAACATGTATCTGTTCTACGATGTATTTTGTGTGTTTGTAATTAATATTTAATGTGTGCTATAACAATACACAACACTGTAAGGTTGACTGTTTTTACAAGTACCAACTTCGTACACTTTTGTATTTCTTGTTGCACTCATCGAAAAAATAAATTTAAAAAAATAAAAATAATTTGGAAATGCAATAAAATATTTTGGGTCGGGGCTAAAAATGTGGGTCGGTAGGTAAAGGGCAAACAAACACTATTTTAATTTAGGCCTCGACATAAAATATTTATAACAAAATAAAACATTAATTTAATAATATCTAATCTTTTTTAAACTTTTATTACAATAATTTACATATTCTGGTTGTGATCATTTATAACAAAACTCATTAACAATACTATTTATAATTAAATAGATAACTTGGACTTGTAATGATCAGTAAAATAATATTTTGTTGGGCCCCAATGACAAGTAACATTTGCTGGTATAAAATCAGACATGGTAGTGTTTATTTTACAAATCATCATAAACATTACATCATTAGGACATCCTTAAAAAAATTGTTGGTTTGCAGTACTCCGACCCAGCATTTTGGAGGTGGGTAGGTAGGTGATTTTTTTTTTATGTTCAAATTTTAAATCCTAATTATACTCCGTGAAAAGTTGGTTCCACTCCTAAAATCCCTCCATGTTGTCATTTGATGCACGTGGTTGATAGTGGAGTTATTTGATGAGGGGACAATGAATGCCTTCACCTTGCACGAGAATATACGGGAATTAATTAATATGCAAAATGACAATATGGCGAATATAGTAAATAAAAATGTACTTCAAAACATAAATGTTTTATTGTGTCGCTACACTCGATAAAGGTGCAGTTTTGTCATTGCAACTTGGTATAATGAACATCAATTGATTGATTTGTTAGTCTAAATTATCGTAATAAATCGACCCGACGCGGCAAACATCGTTGAAAGTGTATGACTGTGTGTTTTTAATAATCCCCATGTTTTCACTATAGGAATTCCCTTGACCCTAATAAGCCAAAAAAAGAGAAGGCTTTTAGCGTCAGAGAAGGCTCTGATTAACTAATAAAATGGTATGATCATTTAGGGACTCGAGTCACAACATTTATAAAATGGGTTGTTCTCCTGTTTAATATTTTTTATTTTATGACCCGAGGGCATGCAGCAAGGTCTCGGATTTGCCTCCGCCCACTGGGGCCCCCTAGGGTGTATTTGTGTCGAACGCCACACAAAAAATGCATATCTTGTCCAACTGTGAATGCATTTAATTCTTTATTAGCCAGGCAACCGTGCAGCCGTCTTTTGCACGGCCGTTTTTTGAAAAATCACGGCCAATATTTGGAAGAGTACGTCGGGTAAAACATGTTTTATTTTTTTGCTAAACAACACTTCCAAACTCTTACTTTTTCAATATTATGTTTTGTAAACATTTATAGAAGAAAGAAGATCTAAAATGCACCTTTTTCATCTTTATCTGTGAAAATAAATTACCCCAGAGACACCCACTTGACGCGAATTGGCGCGTAACGCGTATTAGCAAATATTTTGCACACCCTGTTTGCATATTTACACATTGAGTTTTTGAATTTCTGTCTAATATACTGATCATTATTAGGGGCTTGAGGCACAACATATATAAAGCGGGATTTGTCCTCCTGTGTAAAGGGGCCACTCAGCATGGGTAGAACTTAGGGAACTTGCAATAATTATATGTTTGACTGTCATTTTGCTCCGTGCAGGGCAAAGGGTCTTGTCATAAGTGCCAAACGACTCCATAAAGCAAATAGAGCAATACAGGCCCTCTTTGGCCTCTTGTTTTGCACTTTCAACTTCAGCTTGTTTGTATTAACTTGTATGAACAATATTTTTCATCATATTGAAACATGATGAAAAACTAGAACTTGCACAACAAACCGTGTTTTGACTCGTGTATTTTCAGGGACTGGTGGCCTCCTTCCTAGTCAAGAATCTGCTCGTCCAGTGTTGGGACGTAGAAGACCGGATTGTACAAGTAAACCCAATGGCCATGCTGACAGTGGAATGGCAAGCTTATCCAGTTCTGCACACGATGCACCAGCCTACAACAGACGTTACTCCACTCCACTCAACATCTCCGTACCAAGCACCACAATCCCGGCTGTGTGGTCCACAGGGTGTGATGCCTCTCCTCCAACTAGCTGGACTGAAATGCCAGTACCACAGAGATCTCCCGACTTCACAATGTCTACACCCACAACACAGACCAACACTCCAGAAGCGGGAGGCAGCTACATGAGTACAGGGTTTTATCGAAGTAATGGACTTGATACTTGCAACTTCGATGATGCTATGTCTCTTAAGTCATTGAGCCCACCCACTGGTGGTTATACAACCAATCAGAATGGTTACAATTCCATTAATGGCTACAGTATGGATTATTCAAACGGGTTTTATAGTGGCAGATCGGACAGTTGGAACCTTGATGATACAGTGTCTCTAAAATCTCTTAGCCCGCCCATGGACGGTCATGTTTCCGTGCAACAGAACTTTGATGACACCATGTCACTCAAATCACTGAGTCCACCCACTAATGGTCATGTGATGAGGCAGCAGCTGACTCCACCCTTTTATGGTCAGGTGACCAACAACCAGAATGGTTATCACCCTACTGATGGGTTGCAGCAGAATATAAACTGTCCAGGATCTGTGAACCAAGTTGCGATACTTCTTCAGCAGCTTCTGCAGCAGAGTGGTTGCCAGAGTCTGAATTCCAGTGATGGTGCAAGCCTAGGAGGATATAGAAACGGCAGGACTCTTGATGAGGGCAAGCACTGTGCATTCTGCAAGCGGAATAGGGAGACGAGGGAGTTCTACACTACCCATGTTGTAAAGGACTCTAGGGGCAAGGTGATTTGCCCTATTTTGAGGAAGTATGTTTGCCCCATATGCAAGGCTACAGGAGACAGTGCCCACACTTTAAGGCATTGTCCTGTAAGGATCCGAGCAGAGCTAAGATAGACAAAGTAAAAAAATGAAAAGTTTATACATTTTCAAAGTTTCTATCTTTGGAAAGTATATATTGACCATTTGATATGATAGTTGGTGGATATTTAGATTTTTTAATGATATCTAAAATGTTGCCAGAATGGGTATTAAAATAAGCGAATGCCAAAGAACTACATTTTTACACTGGTATGTGAAGCTGTAATGGATCTATCGGCGTGAATACTGTATTACCATAAGATTGGCTTATAAATTGAGACTCGGCAGTTAGAAGATTCAATTCTAGGTCTACAGTTTCCCATGTAAATAGGGGGTATTTAGCCTGGAATGTTCATTCCTGATCGGATCTTGTAAACTTTTTGTGTCGGTGCATTGTAAAAATCGGTCTTGCTAAAATGCTTCTCCATTATAGATGGAACTTTTTAAAGCTGTCGTGTTTATGAGATTGTACAACAAACACGTCGATTGTACAACAAACACGTCTACTGTTTGATATATAAACCATTAAACAAACACTTCGTCTATTCATAGACGATGCATAATTTATAACACTGTGCAGGTTAGCTGTGAGAATCGTAGCTCTTATGGTTTTATACTCTCTACCTACAGTAGAGCTATGACGTAGCCTACAGGGAATATAGGTAGTTGTGAGGCATGACTCCATACAAACTTTTTTTGCGAGGATTTGAAGACCGCACGTTGCCTGCATAAACCTCTGCCATATTTCATGACTAAACCTTTATACTAAACATCCATGCTTAAAACTCGCCATAGAGAAGGATATCTTGCCAATCTAGTCATGTTTTGTGTATACAATGTTTTTCTCTGGAAATACTGTGGAATCGTTTAATTTCGTGGCATTAAATTTTGAGGTCCTCTCCAAAAAGACTATTTCGAGGGGACATAAATTCGCGCATTTCTGATTTTGAAAAAGAATGTAAATTTTCCATATTAGACCAGTGGAAAAACATCCGGCAGACCTGTCTGGCGATTACGTCACACATTTTCTGTCGCATGTCAAATTGCCCATTTAATTAAAAATGGGTAATTAATACAATTGACGGAGATTAGGCTATGTCTGACACCATTACGTAACCTAATTATTTCCTGTTTATTCTAGTAATCGGTCATTCGTATCACGCACATTTGACTGGTTTATTGATTTGTTACTCACATTTTATCTCACATTTTATCTCGGCCAATGCCGCTCGAGTCATTGCACGAATACAAAATTTGATAGCTATTTTTTCTTTTCAAAATACAATATTTTTATTCGAGTTCTGCTGGTTCTAGTAGGTTCTTGTTGATAAAATGTAAAAAAATAATTTCCGTGTTCAATTCATTGAGAACCCACTAGGTTGTCAAATAAATCATACTAAGTACTCGGTAATTGATGACAACGATTATGAGCAAACATTAATACCATTCGTGAACGATTTACTAGTACACAACTGTGAACGTAAACATAGGTATACTGGCTATGAAAAGTTTAAAATAAACGCTCAAGTTTTTGTTTTTTATTATCAAAATACATGTTTAATAAATACGTGAACCTTTTTTCTGACAACATACAACCTGATTCAATAGTTATTGACTAAATGAGGAGTCAAAAACTGCTATGCAGTACTGTACATTATGGATTTCTAATCGAGGCCGTTTTCATACACAATATTCAAGCTTTTGGGCATTAAACATTCGTGGGGATTTAATTTCATGGTTCGGGTCAACCTCGAAATCCACGAAATTAAATCCCCCACGAATATTAATGATTTCACAGTACCTTGTTCCATATTTGGAAAATTAGTTCCATAAATGCATGGACGTATGGTATTTCATATTTAATCTATTGACATACGGTGGTTATTTATGCATGCTGATGAGGTCGGGCAACATTTTGCCTGTAGCATTATTTGTAACTGGCAAAATGAAAATGTTACTTGCAATTTCTACGGTTGTGCGTGAAGAAGTACAAATATGTAACAAATAAGTCAAAAACACAAAATGATACATCATTCATTAGCAAACATGCTAGATTCCATATGTGTCGTACAAATACAAAGACATATCGGGAAAACTTAAAAATATTAAAACACCATTGATATGAAAGCACGTTTCAAAAACAGGCAGACATGATATTCTAAATTAAACACGTAAGGTATTTTGATGCACTTTCAAATTTTTGCCAGTACTTAAGAAGTTTAATGGCATTCTGAAAATAGCCAGTAAGTCAGCTTAAATTTGAGCCCTGCCTCCTATATTGTCTGGTAATATAAAAAACGTAACAGTTATGATTCTCACAGCTACCCACAGTTAACAGCTAGAAAAAAGGACATATACATTACACACACATGCAGTTAACTTGACTCTTGGCACTGATTTGTGATTTTTTTTATAAATTATTTCTGAACTATACCTCGGAGCGAATGTGTCTGTAGGAACTGTGAAGGCAGGAGCCATGTTCTTCAAGGTACATGGAATGTTATTAATGTTTTTAGAACACGATTGTTAAACTTTTACGGATATTTTACACTTATAATATTTTTGATACCACCTTTTACCATTGATGTTATACCATTTTATATTGACCCATGCCACCATTTTAAAATTAAAATTTTCATTTAAGAAATTATTAGACGTAGTTCCTTTAAACAAAACTGTAATATTAATGCATTTATATGGTGTTGAGCATTATTCATAATGGGTTCTACCAAATGTGTTGGTAGGTGCCAAATAAGTTTAATATTTTTAATCTTTTGTACAATATGTTTATTGTACGATATGTTTATTGTTTTAAAAAATTTGTCATGATGTATTATGGTTATATATTAAAGTTTTTCGGTGTTCTTAAAAAGTGCATCTTGTAGAAATTGTGCAGCCACTCTATCACTACTACGTATATATGTCTATACTGTTTAGTTATTGGTAGATTATATGGCAGTAATTCACTAACTGTGAGAATCATAGTTCTTGTGGTGTTATATTCTGTTATTGGCTATGAATCCTCCTATTCGAAAAATTTGTCGAGTATGCACCTTTTTTCGGTGTGGTTGCTGAGTAGAATACAACCATTGCAATCTCACAAACACAATGTCGCATGCAGAGAGGGGTAGAACCCCCCATTCATATTGTCATTTTTTATCACGCTCATTCAAGGTCTTGATCACGACACCACGTATGCGAACGTGGAAATGTGGCTCCATCATAAATGGAGTGTCTACTATAGAATTTGCAGCAACTCTGCAGCTCTGCACTGACAAGAAGGTTCTAGGCGCCCATTTTCCATATTTATCTTGATGTAAATGGAGGATGAGCCTGGCACGTTCATTCCTGTTAGGCACCATATAACCTTTTATGTGTTGGTGCACCTTTGAACCCAATTCAATTAATTATGCACATATGCATTTTTGGCGAAATTTCTAAAGATGTGGTGCAATGGCTGCTTGCAATGGCTGCTGCCTAACAACCACATATTTCAGTTAAGGTGTACTGGAAGTAAAACAAATCCCAAAGTCCTGTGCAATATTTCCCAAGCTTTCTAGTTAGCCATTTTTTCAAAATGAAGTTCAAACTAAGATTCACTTAAATATTCTTAATCGAGATCTTCCTCTTTCAGCCAAAAAAAACAGTCCTTAAATACTCAAAAATGCCTTTTATAACAAAAAAAGGATATATTTGGGAACTCCTTTCGACTACACCAGGCATGAACTACACCAGGCATGAATACCACGGTGATTTACTTCCTGTATGCTGTAAATAAACCTTTATATAACACATGCATGCATAAAATCAAAAAAAAGAAATAAATAAAAGATAACCTGCCAATATAGTAGTTTTTGTAATGATTTTTTTTTTTTGCTCTTGCTTCGTTGTTATTTTTGCGAGTGCATTTCGTTATATTTGGCATGGATGTATGATTATAAAGATTTCTTCAATTGAAATGAGGTGGTTCTTGAGGCCGCCATTGCATCATGACCTCAAAAACATTAGGAGTCAATTTATTAATGCGTATTCTCGACCGATTTTTCATATACGAGAAGGATTCATAGCTCTATGATGATATATCGGTTGTTTAACGGTCACACATGTTGACAGTTAAACAACTGATATACTTTGGCTCAATTAAAAATTCAGTACAGTTAACCCATTTTTAAAACATTAAATTGTCTTTGACACTTTTACCATCACACCCTTTGAAATAAAACTAAATGTCATGGTTTTGACAGTTTAAAACATCACACGACTATTGTGTTGGTGCGCCTTAAAAACCCAATTCAATTCAATTTACAACGGGTCGTGCACTATGTTATAGTCGCAAGTAACTCTTTTAATGTTGACCAATGGGACTGCAAGGTTTTTACCAAGTGTGTTAGAATGTGATACAATGCATGGCTCATGTATTTTTTCCCCAAGCCTTCATTATTGAGGTAGGCGGGTAACGTGAAGTTTCTTGATGAACCAGGACAGAAATGGACAAGTTTTTTTAAACACATTTATTTAGACAAAATAGTTTGGAATAATTATTTGGGTGTTCTTTACAAAACACAATTTTGAACACTAGCTATAATTAGCTATAATTTAAAAAAATCTCTTCAATATTATTCTTGAATTCTCTGATATAATATAACTTGTTTGAATGCAAGCTTGGGACACAACGTCTTCCATGAGGTCGTTATAAAATAAAACATGTTCACTCGGCATGTGAAGAGTATTGTAATACCTGTATATTTATGCAGTTCTTGCACAGTGTTGTTTTATCTTTACATACGTTGCATTTTGCGTTTTAAACCTTTATTTTTACTTTTATTGAAGCCTTATATTTAAAAAAAAATCCCCAAGGAACCACTGATTGCGATCTTTTGGATTTTTTTAAATCAGGTTAGGGAGGGCAATGCCCTTTGATGAACTCTTTAAGATGTTGCACGATTTTAACAATTTTTAATGCTTTTTATCTATCTGTTAGAAGGAGGTATGCTTTTTCTCTGATTTTAGAAGAGTGGCTATGCATTCTCTCTGATTTTAGAAGAGAGAGTGCATTTTCTACTGATTTTAGTGGTTGGGTATCTCTTGATTTTAAAGGACAGTGAAAGACTGCTACTGTATGTGAAAAAATATTCCCCAAGTAAGATTTACGCGTGATTTTTTTAAATGTTAAATGCCTATGCAGGTTCTCAGAAATCCTGTAAATAGTGTAATATTGTTGTTGCCTGTTTTTTTATGCCACTATTGTGTTCAATTCCGTTGGCTTTATTTTAACACTGAATTTGTTCTATGCTTTTAATTTGTGATAGCTTTTACAAAATATATATTTAGTTGAGCATGCAATGCTGGTGCTGTCACTATTTGGTCAATTCTGGGCAAGTGCAAACATTCTTGGTTCATTTTTCATATTTTTATTTTGATGTGAATGAAGAGTGGGCCTGGAGTGTTTATTTCTGTTGGCGCCATACAACCTTTTTTTATGGTGGTGTGCCGTAAAACCTACTTCAGAATTGAGCGATGTATTGTTTATATGCCTTCATATAACATGGACAGTGCCAGCATCGCATGCTGAGCTTGACCTCTGATGTTTTCATCTTCATAATGTTCTTTGTAAGAAAAACTTACGCAAATAACAAATAGCATATTTTTATTGAGTGTCATACACTGCTATAAATGTAGGAGTCACATTCTTCTGTTCATTTTGATACAAATTTTTATCAATTTTGTTAGTATGTGTAAATAACAAATGACATATTTTTATTTTGCGACATACACTACTTATAGTGTGTTATATATAGTTGCAGGAGTCGCGTTCTTGTGTTTGGTTTATATGAATTTTTATCAATTATAAGTATAGACAAATAACAGCATTTTTTATTTGGGCGACATATACACTACTATAGTTGTAGAAGTCCCGATAGAATTTGCAGCAACTCTGCAGTTCAGGGTGAGAAGGTTCTAGGCCCATTTTCCATATTTTATCTCGATGTACATGGAAGATGAGCCTGGCATGTTCATGCCTTTTAGGCGCCATATAACCTTTTCATGTGTTGGTGCGCCTTAAAACCCCAATTCAATTCAATTGATCATGTGTTCATTTTGATACACATTTTTATCAATTTTGTTAGTATATTTGTGTTTCAAATCACAACGTAGAGTTCATTGTGTTGTTAATGTTTCTTGTGTAAAAACACAGTTGAATTGACTGAATATTCTATAAAAATTGCCAACTAACAACTAGTTGCTCTATGCCAATTCACTTCAATCAACTTTTTTTTTCCAGAAATTCTATATTTGGGGTTTAAATGTAAATGTTTTTATGAAAAACCATTTGGTAGTAAAAGCAGAATTAGAATTTCTAGAGTATGTTAGAATAAAGTAGTTTTGGTAGTCTGAATAAGTTGTAGATGAAATTAGTTTGAAAAACATTAATATTTTCAATGTACATTAAAAAAAAAAACCCAGAAAAAACAACAACTAAATATGAAAAAAAAAAAAAATATTTGATGTAGAATTGGATGAAAAGTCTGTAGCGTCTTCTTTTGTTACGTTTTTTTGTTGTAAAGCGTGTGATTTGACAGAGGTTCATTTTTAGCTCGACTGATCAGAGATCAGCAGAGCTTATGCCGTGGTGCGGCGTCCGTCTGTCCGTAAACTTTTTTTTGTAGCGACTACTCCTAAAACTACTGAATGGATTTTCATGAAACTTTACAGAAATGTTGCCCATGAAGTCTAGTTGATCCTAGCAAAAATTCATGTTGGTGTGAAATCCAAGATGGCCGCCAAATCTAAAAATAGGTTTTTAAAAAACAAGTTTGTAGCGACTACTTCTTGAAAACTATAAGTGATATTGATATGGGACTTTTTCTAAAATGTTCAGCATGACATGATGTTGGTCCTTGTCGAAAATCGTTTTGATTCGACGTTAAACATGGCTGCCAGTGGCCATCTTTGTTTACATAGAGTTATATAATGAAAACTTGTAGCGACTACTCCTCTGAAACTACCTGATGGATTTTCATGAAACTTCACAGGAATGTTGCTTTTGCAAGTTTGTAGCGACTTCTTCTTGAAAACTATAAGTGATATTGATACGGGACTTTTTCTAAAATGATCAGCATGACATGATGATGGTCCTTGTCAAAAATTGTTTTGATTCAACGTTAAACATTGCTGCCAGCGGCCATCTTTGTTTACATAGAGTTATATAGTAAAAACTTGTTGCAACTACTCCTTTGAAACTACTTGGCGGATTTTCATGAAACTTTACAGGAATGTTGCTCTTAATGTCTTATTGATCCTAGCAAAATTTCAGATCGGCCAGAAATTCAAGATGGCCGCCACAGCTAAAAATAGATTTTTAAAAAAGAAGTTTGTAGCTACTACGTCTTGAAAACTATAAGTGATATTGATATGGGACTTTTTCTAAAATGATCAGCATGACATGATGATGGTCCTTGTCAAAAATTGTTTTGATTCAACGTTAAACATTGCTGCCAGCGGCCATCTTTGTTTACATAGAGTTATATAGTAAAAACTTGTAGCAACTACTCCTTTGAAACTACTTGGCGGATTTTCATGAAACTTTACAGGAATGTTGCTCTTAATGTCTAATTGATCCTAGCGAAATTTCAGATCGGCCAGAAATTCAAGATGGCCGCCACAGCTAAAAATAGATTTTTAAAAAAGAAGTTTGTAGCTACTACGTCTTGAAAACTATAAGTGATATTGATATGGGACTTTTTGTAAAATGATCAGCATGACATGATGGTTATCAGAGTCAAACATTATTTTGATTCGACGTTAAACATGGCCACCAGTGGCCATCTTTGTTTACATAGAGTTATATAATGAAAACTTGTAGCGACAACTCCTCTGAAACTACTCGACAGATTTTCATGAAACTTCACAGGAATGTTGCTCTTGATGTCTAATTGATCCTAGCAGAATTTCAGGTCGGCCGGAAATTCAAGATGGCCGCCACAGCTAAAAATAAATTTTCAGAAAACAAGTCTGTAGCGACTACTTCCTGAAATCAAAATCAATCGGTAGAGCTTCAAGGTCATTGACCTCTTGTTGTTTTCAAATGTCTTTAATTTGTAAGACGTCATTGACCTCTTGTTGTTTTCAATTATCTTTAATTTGTAAGACGTGAACCAACTATAGAATAGGGCCACTGTAGGTCCCTTTGGAGGGGTAGGCAGAGGGGTAGAATCCCCCCCCAAATTCATGTTCATTTTATCATTTTTTGTTCATGTTCATTAAAGGTCTTCATCAGGGGCTGGCGTGGCGCAGTTGGTAGCGCGGCGGATATGTAACTGGTGCCACTGAGTTCCGTCGGTGTGATCTTGGGCAAGACACTTTACCTTAGCCTCGTCTGTCGGATGGGGACGTAAACCGGGTGGTCCCTTGTTTCGATCTATCCTCCGAGCACGTTAAAGAACCATAGGAATCTATTCGATAATAAGAGTAGGGCAGGTTCCCGGATTCCTATGTATCCTTCCCCTCTCTCTGGGGCGGCTCTAAATAACCTATACTGTGTTGATGAGCCGTTAAACAACCAATAATTCATCATGATCCCTGCATTGTTTCAGGTGCCATCTCGCTCACATCAAAAGAGCAGTGGCAGAAAAACAATAAACGTGGCTCCAGCATAAATGGAGTTTCTACGATAGAATTTGCAGCAACTCTGCAGTTCAGGGTGAGAAGGTTCTAGGCCCATTTTCCATATTTTATCTTGATGTACCTAGAGGATGAGCCTGGCATGTTCATGCCTGTTGAACATGCCTGTTAGGTGCCATATAACCTTTCATGTGTTGGTGCGCCTTTAAACCCAATTCATTTCAATTCAATATAAATATTGGAATAGATCTTTACATGAAAACCATGTGAAACCAAATATTTACTTAGGTTTACTATTTCCAGACATTTATTTAGGTTAATAATACTAATTCCAATGTAACTGTCTTTGTTGACCAAAAACAACTTGATAAATATTAATATGGGTAAACATTTGTTTCATTGTCATTATTATTTCCTGTAATCAATGTTTTCAACTAACTGTAAACATTCAATTGAAATTGTTTGAAATCGGATGTCGAAATATTCATATTTGTAGGCAGTCAAGTATACAAGGATTTAAAAAGTTTTTGTAAAGTTTTCTAACAGTTTTGATTTGATTTCTGAAACTGATTGTAATTGTGAAAGGAAGTCCAAACATTCCTATTAATGTCCGCACAGACATATTAATAAACAGATCGGAAACTTCCTATCTTAACCAATGAAGTAAGCAAAATATCACGTGGCACCTAACTTTTCCTTCTATCTTCTCTCTCATTTATTCACCGATTTTGATGAGAATACATCCAAAAGATTCATAGTGAATAGCAAAATGGTATTATAATAATTTATGTTTATTGTCAAAATAAGAAATTGTATAAACAAATGTTTAAAGTTTACTATGTCATCATTTTTCGCTTTTCTCTTAAAAATCAATGTTTTGACATAGTCAAAGTTTCCATCAAACTCCTTTTTTGCTCTCAATGTAAGAGAAAACAAAATACTATCATTGGAAATAAAATAAAATTTGTGATGGCATTTGGCCTGAATGAAACTTGTATCTATAAAACTCTTCATGATATGTGTGTTTAAAGTTGGGAAATATTTTGTAAAATTTTCGAACTGTGCCACTTGAAATTTACACAATTTTCATAGTGTCCAATCTATTTGTTATTAGGTCTGTGATGGTGGGCATAGTCTAAATATCCAAAGGGTTGAAAAGAATGTTTAAAACAGTATTAAATCATTTTATAATTATTTTATTATTAGAATGTTGTTTCTGTATTTCAAGAACCTCGTTACTCAATGTCCAGAAAAACCTCAGTGTGTTCTGAGAATGTGATGAGCTTTAAATTAACTAGTTTCATTGGTCCATTTTTCATCACTGAACCAATCAGAAAGCCTCATTTATATTTTCATTTGGTTGTTTCTATCACGACTTCACTTTCTGGTATTATGACATGACACTCGGGTAAAATATGACATCATATCATGCTATTATGACATCATGTCATGCTATTATGCTCAGTGTGTTCTCAGAACTGAATGAACATTTTAATGGCTGTGAGAAACAGATTAAGACTGTTTGTATCATTCATTGAGTAATGAGTTTTTTAAAACCAAGAATCGCAAAATTCTAAAAATAAATAATTCTAAAATGATTTAATTGACTGTTTCAAGTAAAGTTTTCTAATAAATGTTTCATAAAGTAGATAAACATGTATATGTGTGCGTAGTATTAAGCACAAGCATAATAAGAGAAGGTTTTTGTTAAGTTTTCTAACATTCGGTTTTGATTTGATTTCCATCAAAAACTGATTTTATATGAAATTGTTGACCATATATATATATTACATAAATAGGCAATGGAAAGCTAAACTTGAAATTTTGTGCTTTGCTTTCCTTCAGCTCCAGCAGAGGAATTTTCAGTATAAAACATAGCACAGACATTATAAGCTTCAAAGATAGATTCTCCTTTGTCAATGATGTTTTTATTAATGACTACTGAACAGTACACTTCATAACAAGAACCAACTGTCCCGGCCTTTCTGTCTTCATCTTTATGCTGGGTAACCCATTGGTGAGGTTGTTATATATATTTCCAGTCAGTTGCTGAACATTAAGATCTGACAGTATTGTATTTAATGTAATGTGATATGTTTGTTTATAGTCAAGTTGTTAGAAATAGATTTAATAAAGTTTTTGTTATTTAATGATGCCTTCCAAGTTTTCTTGTATTTCCATGACACAGCAGGGATAAAATGCTCGTCGCCAGGATTTTTAAAATGGAGAGTGCGGAATGAGGAGGGAGCCCGTGCCCCAATATGGGTGAAGTATAAATAAGATGCATAATGCTATAAGAAATCGTACCAAAATTATAGATACATTTATATACTACAGCTTACACGTAAACCTTGATCTGCCTCTATTGCACATTTTATAGGCCATCACAATTTGGGTTGCATGGGAGCCCAGAATTTGCAGAAGACAAAATCACTTACCCATGCAACCCTTTACAACATACTATAAGAAAACCAATTCGCAAATTTAGTTGAGCTAGGACAAGAAATGTTTGAGATTAGACCTGTAAACACAGCTTACCGGTACACGCAAAATTTGATGCGGAATAGACACATTTTCAGGGCTATCAGAATTTGGTTACCATGGGAGCCCAGGGGTTACAGGAACCAAAATTACTTGAGCAGCCCTTAAGCTAATGCTATAAGGAAGCTCATGGCCAAATTTGGTTGTGCTAGGGCAAGAAATGTAAGAGATGTAAACTTGTAAACACAGCTTACAAGCAAAATTTGATGTGAAATGGGACACATTTTATGGGCTATCAGTATTTGGGTTCCATGGGAGCCCATGGGTTACAGTACTACCCAAGACACAACTATGTCAAAACAGAATGTTCTGTCTTACAAAGATTAAGCTATAAACTAGGTTTAAAGCATCTAGTGCATAATTATAGGTCATGAGAAAGTGATGTAAATGTAATAATTAAAGTTATCTGCCCTTTGCTTGGATGGTGAAGGTGACCTCCACATTTGCTTTTTGACACATTGTGATTTACTACTCGAGAAACAAATATAAGCGAAGTTTGAAAGGTCTAATGCATGAAGTTTGAGAAAGTGACCTAAATGCAAAAGTCGAAGGTAAAAAATATTAAGTTATCTGCCCCTTGCTTGGAGGGTCAGGGTCACATGCACATTTGCTGTGTCACGTTGCAACGTACCACTTGATACAACTATAAGCAAAGTTTGAAAGGTCTAGTGCATACAGTTTGCGAGAAAGTGACCTAAACGCAAAATAATGCAGAAGGTAAAAATTATTACGTTATCTGTCCCTTGCTTAGAGGGTCAAGGTCGCATCCACATTTGCTTTGTCACGTTGCAATGTACCACTCAAGTTACAACTATAAGCGAAGTTTAAAAGGTCTAGTGCATAGTTCGTGAAAAAATGACAAATGCAAAAGTTGAAGGTAAAAATGATAAGGTTATCTGCCCTTTGCTTGGAGGGTCAATGTCACTTTCTCATTTGTTTTATCACGGTGCAATGTACCAACCAAGATACAACTATAAGCAAAGTTTGAAAGGTCTAGTGCATACTGTTACAGGTTGTGAAAAAGTGACCTAAACACAAAAGTTGAACGTAAAAATTATTAAGTTATCTGCCCTTTGCTTGGAGGGTTAAAGTCACTTCCACATTTGCTTTGGCACATTGCGATGTACCACCCAAGATACAACTATAAGCAAAGTTTAAAAGGTCTTTTACATACAGTTTGTGAGAAAATAACCTAAACGCAAAACTTGAATGTTGGCGCCCTCGCCATTGCCGCCGCAAAAGCAACACCCATGTCTCTCTTTTTTTCTTCTTTGAAAAGGCGAGACAAAAATTACTAACCATTTTGGAAGTCTGATCAGAATCAATTTCATTCTGGACAAACCAAATGCTGTGGTCCTGTATCGACATGTGTTGCAGTTTTAGACGAGTTTATTGCTTACTAGGGCTGTAAAGAATACAGTGGGTGGCGAATAGGATACATATCATGAATACAGGGTGATGAATACGAATATTTTGTCCGAATATCGGACTGTGAAGGTTCACCTTTTATGGGCGGTGAAGCTGACATTTTTGTGTGAATTGCAGGACTAGTTTCTGATTGTTGTAAAACACGTCCTTGGCAAATGAAATGGACTTGAAATTTTCGTCCATAATCACATAACTATAAAACACAATACTGAATTATTTTTTTCAGAAATGCTAACTTCGTTAATCCGTCGTTTAATGTAGAAAGCGCAAGAAAATGGCAAGGAGACTACCAAATTCCGAAATAAACAACTTGACGTATAACTGTATATACTCTGATGGAAACAGCAAACTATTTTAAATCCATGAAGGGTCAGCTGTATTTTGAAATATGGTTAGTACTGGACTATTGGTTCCACGTATGTTAAAATTATTCGAATAACGATGCTGCGAATACTGAATACAATTCAAATATGGGACATTTTCGATTCACCGAATATTTGAGTGTATCGTTGCACCTCTGTTGATCACAAATCGTGTAAACTGGTCCTCCGTTGTACACTTGGTTTTAATATTACCGATATATAATAGTAACAGTTAGTAACATAAGGGTATATTACCAGGGTATCTGTTAAACAGATACCATTATGTTACTAACTGTATATTTAGCATATTGCTAAACAATTTGCTTTAAACTAGCTATTCCGCCAAAAAATGCCAAATTTTATTTGCGCATATTCAATCACGGATACTTCAATACACCTATACTTTTAATCGGCATATATATATTATTATGACCTGAATACCTGGCTAGAGTTTTGCTAAACGGTTATTGTATGCAATACTGCCGTTATTTGGAGGGTAACTGTTTTTAAAGTATCTATCCCGCCAACAACAGCCAAGTTTTACAAAATATGTACACCGTTTTTAAACCTATCGATGACAAGGAATATATACAACTTACATATTTTGAGAATCCAAACTCTAGACACAGTATAAATGGATAAATGGCTTTAACCAGCCCCAAAAATGGAGCGTCAAATTAAGTTACCAACTTTGTCGCCTCCAACTTGAGAAATTACAAGACAAAATGTTGATTTTAACAAGATTTATTTATTTAATTTTAACTATATTAAAGCATGCATATTAACAAGGTCAAGGTAGTATAAAAAGGCAAAATGGTACAAATCTGCTATAAATGTGTATACCACAGTAAAATATATTTGATTTCATTGTAAGACATCAACATTGTAAAACATCAAGAACTTGCATAACAGTCAATTATTAACATTAATACATTGTTGCTAACTTCAACATCTCTGGTTCATTTATAAAACCTGAGATCGATACGTAAGTTCGAAATCCAGGATTCAGTCCTGGAACTGCTTTGAGA
Source organism: Cyrtodaria siliqua (assembly GCA_037043455.1). Classification (NCBI taxonomy): domain Eukaryota; kingdom Metazoa; phylum Mollusca; class Bivalvia; order Adapedonta; family Hiatellidae; genus Cyrtodaria; species Cyrtodaria siliqua. The sequence continues at coordinate 60,447 of JAWPHD010012995.1, forward strand.
CGGAAACCACCGCTGTCGTAGAATACCACAGCTTCTCTATTTGGTTAGTGAAAGAGAGTGGTAAGTGAAAGAGAGGCTCTTCTACACCAATAAGTGAAAAGTTTCCAGAGTAATAGGAATCTGTTTGCGTTAGCTATGTTAACAGATTATGAAGCTTGTTATATAAGAGATAACCATGCTAAGATTTTTAATCTGCGACGGTATGAGGTTGGTTTTATGGTCTGAAATGACTTTTTACAGCTCTGCTACCGCGGCGCCGTAAAACGGAAGTTCAGACCGTAAAACCACTCACATACCGTCCCAGATTCAAAATCTTGGCATGATTATCTCGATTCTAATGCTTTTCCATTCAAATGTAACAAATTATAAAATAAAGTCATACATACACACTTGTTTTTCTATGAAAGCTCAAATTCACGGATGCCAGCATTTTGTTGACGTCATCCAATGACATTGTTTGTATCAACGTTATGTGATGTCATATATTTTCAGACAGTAAATCGGGGGTTTTACGGTCGCAAATTTGAGACGTTAACCAATGTAGCAACATGTTACATAATAGTTGCATTAGAATATGTGTTTTCCTTCAACAAAATGCTGCTGAAGTAAAACGTGAAAATTCCTGGGAGAGTGGTGGTGGTCATGCACAGATCATGTTCTTTGTGAGAAACTGACCTACATACTCCAACATAATAAACCAAACCTAAACCGGAACTGATGAAGTGTAAAAAGTAGCTAAAGGACTGTCACTAAGACCTTGTTTCAGTGAGTACTCATTTACATGTACCTCTGTATGAATTTGAAGATTTAGGGCTATAGGTGACTAATACTCGTTTTCATGTACTGGTGTTTGAATTTGAAGATGTAGGGCTATAGGTGACATTACCCATTTACATATATATGTGTATGGATGTAGGACTATAGGTGACATTACCCATTTACATGTATATGTGTATGGATGTAGGACTATAGGTGACATTACCCATTTACATATATATGTGTATGGATGTAGGACTATAGGTGACATTACCCATTTACATGTATATGTGTATGGATGTAGGACTATAGGTGACATTACCAATTTACATATATATGCGTATGGATCTATGGCTAAAGGTGACTTAGAAACCAAGCTCATGAAAATGAATTGAATTGAATTAGATTTTATAGTCGCACCAAAGCTAAGGTCATATGGTGACTTTCCAGCTTCCACTGGTGGAGGAAGACCCCAGGTGCCCCTCCGGGCAATTTTCGTGCACAGGCGGGCACCTGGGTAGAACCACCGACGTTCCGCAAGCCAGCTGGATAGCTTCCTCACATAAAGATTCCTAGGCCCCTGAGGGATCGAACCTACAGCGGTGAGGGGCAAGTGATCTCAAGTCAGAGACGTTAACCACTCGGCCACGGGCGCCCCTCATGAAAATGAAGTATGAAGTTAGATCAAGGTCATTCATGGTGACCTACTTTTAGTTTGACTGAATAGTAGTCCTCTTATGAAGAGTTGATGGACAAGGGAGACATTATATATCCCCTGTACTGTCAAGGTGTGAGCATTAAGCTATCAGACACTATGCAAGCACATATACCACACTGACACACATTGTACATGGCATCACATTATATGTCCCCTGTACTGTCATGGTATGCGCATACAACAACCAGAAACTATACAAGCAAATATTCCTCGCTGACACACATTGTACATGACATCACATTATATGTCCCCTGTACTGTCATGGTATGCGCATACAACAACCAGAAACTATACAAGCAAATATTCCTCGCTGACACACATTGTACATGACATCACATTATATGTCCCCTGTACTGTCATGGTATGCGCATACAACAACCAGAAACTATACAAGCAAATATTCCTCGCTGACACACATTGTACATGACATCACATTATATGTCCCCTGTGAGCATACAACTATCAGACACTACAAGCACATATACCACACTGACACACTGGCATCACATTGACTGATTTATAAATCAGCCATGTCAAAGCACCATTTATTATGTTCAAGGCACAACTTGTTTTTTCGTTCACAACTTGAAAAGAAATGATAAACAAACAAACATGATTATCCTCTCACAACTGTTATATGGCAATTATCGTCAACTAAGGTCCAGCAAGCACTATCACTAAGTATACATAGTTGTATTAAAATAACTGAGGTCATGGGCATACTGCGAGTTCCAGTCTCGCTCAAACACGTCTGCGAGCTGTTGTCTGATGTCCGCAGTAGCGTTGCTTCTATGGACCACAAGTCCTATACCGGCAGTTGTGATGAAGTAGTCCCCGGACCAGTTGGAAGTACCTGTAAGAATAATTTCATATACATGATAATGAAAGAGGCTGCACAGCTTTTACATACAAATCACTCGTGATTACACAAATAAAGGAACTTCGGTTAGTTTAAACTTATTTATTTTACATCCATTGTAACGAACGCTCTATGAACTTATTTGAATCACTGGCGTGGGTAGAACCAGTACTATGCAAATGCAGGTAAAGTGTCTTGTTCAGGGACACAACACATATGGTAATGACAGGAATCGAACCCACGACTTTTCGATCATGGATCCAATGCTCTACCACTAGACCACAGCGCTCCAACTTCGGTTGTGATGGGGGAGTCGGCCTATATTAGCCAGTATGCATTAAAATGAAAAGTTAAACCAAGTTTTTTGTAAACGTCCCATACTCTAGTATGAGCTTAGTTGACACTACGGATAGACACTGTTATTAAATGTGTTTTCTCTTTTAGTTTACTTTTTCGATTTATAAAAGTAATTCTATAACAGCTTTGGTGCTCTGGTGCCTCATGAAATTCTCAATTTTGACATGATTACATAGCCTATTTATAAAAGCCAGAATTCACATGACATAGGTGCAAGAAAGCTAGATTTCACATGAAATAGGTGTAAGAAAGCTCAATTTCACATGAAATAGGTGGAAGAAATCTCGATTTCACAGAACATAGTTGCTAGGAAGCTAGATATCAGACGACATAGGTGCAGGAAAGCTAGATTTCACATGAAACAAGTGCAAGAAAGCTTGATTTCACAGAACACATGCAAGTTCAAGAAACCTAGATTTCACATGACATATGTGCAAGAAAGCTCAATTCACAGGACATAGGTGCAAGAAAGCTTTATTTCACATGACATATGTGCAAGAAAGAAATAGATGCAAGAAAACTATATTTCACATGGCATAGGTGCAAGAAAGCTAGATCTCACAGGTCATTGGTGCAAGAAGGCTAAATTTCACATGACTTAGGTAGGGCTTGCACTGGCTATTATTTTCTTTGCGCAACTACTTTCGCCAAATGAAAAAAATTATAGCCAAATTGAAAACATTGGAGCCAAATATTTTCTTTATGGCACAAACTCATTACGTGAAATTTCAAGTTAAAATGGTCCACAAAACAAATCATTTGGAGATACTTAACTATAACCCTGTTTACTAATTAAAACAAACTGAGGTTACAGATAGATTTTTTAGAGTCACATGTTTTGTTCTATAGTAAAAATCATGTTAGAATATTTCGAAACATTTAGGAATTGGAAGCTCAGGTAACTAACAGAGCTTTCCCCAGGACTTTTTTTAAGGAGTGGTGGCATTTTAGCGGTGGAAGCGGGGTGGACTGTGGAAGTGGGAGTGGTCATCCCTTCCAAAATCTTTTTTTTTAATTGTCAGTTAGAAAGAAGAGATTTGATGTATATAATATATTCTTTTGCGCAAATCACTTTCGCAAATTTGTTTTTTCTTGCGCCATATTTCATTTTTATGCGCATTTGGCACCATTTGCGCATCCCAGTGCGAGCCCTGCTTAGGTGCAGAAAGCTAGATTTCTCAGGACATAGGTACAAGAAGGCTAAATTTCACATAACTTAGGTGCATAAAGCTAGATTTCGCAGGTCATAGGTGCAAGAAGGCTAAATTTCACATGACTTAGGTGCAGAAAGCTAGATATCTCAGGACTAAAGTGCAAGAAAGCTAAATTTCACAGGACATATGTCCAGAAAGCTAAATTTCACAGGACTAAAGCACAAAAAAACTCAATTTCACAGGACATTGATGCAAGAAAGCTCAATTTCAAAGGACTTAAGTACAAGAAAGCTCAATTTCACAGGAAATTCTAGGTGCAAGAAAGCTCAATTTAACAGGACTTAAGTGCAAGAAAGCTCAATTTCACATAGGATATGTGCAAGAAAGATCGACTTCACATAAAAAAGATGAAAGGAAACTATATTTCACATGGCATACAAGTAGGTGCAAGAAAGCTAAATTTCACAGGACATAGGTGCAAGAAAGCTCAATTTCACAGGACATAGGTGCAAGAAAGCTAAATTTCACAGGATATAGGTGCAAGAAAGCTAGATTTTACAAGACATGGGTGCAAGAAAGCTAGATTTTACAGGACATAAGTGCAAGAAAGGTTAATTTCATAAGACATAATTATGTGCAAGAAAGCTGAATTTCACAGGACATAGATGCAACAAAAAAAAAAGTTCACTATAACTTTTTCAAAATACCATATCTGAATGTGTGCAATGTATACATAAGAAAAGAATCCCTTGTGTACAATTCCCACTAGTGTCATTGTTGACATCAGAATCCCTTGTGTACAAATCCCACTAGTGTCATTGTTGACATCAGAATCCCTTGTGTACAATTCCTACTAGTGTCATTGTTGACATCAGAATCCCTTGTGTACAATTCCTACTAGTGTCATTGTTGACATCAGAATCCCTTGTGTACAATTCCCACTAGTGTCATTGCTGGCATCAGTCTTAGCATTTCACGAGGCTGACATCATGATGTCATTTAGTGACACAGAAACAATAGTTACGTAGTTACGATTTAAATTAACTCTGATGAAAGTTGAATCTTATCAATACACTAGTTTTAAGTGATGACTTTAACTTACAAAATGTAATGGAAACAAAACTGCAATGCATCAAAATGACTGAATACTGTCCGCTACGAAATTGTCACCCACTCTGTATAATTTTTATTTGTTAAGAATGGACTTGATGCTGTGTCATAACAATGCTATGTTTTCAGTGATAATTTGAATTATTTTGTATTATACGAGAGGTGTTCAACTTATAACATTTTGTATCTGATTCAAACATCTCGACATTCATGCCGAATATGTTCATTTTAATGTCAAGTCTAATGTTTCTTTCGATATAAAACATTATGACATGAACTATTATGTGACATTACGTGGTCCCTCCTTAATTCCATTAAGTGATGGGAATGCTTATATTAGCAGACTTTTATAACGGATATTTCGACAATAAAACACGTTTTAAAGCATTTTTTACTGAACAAATGCCACAACTTATTTAAAATTACATATTTAATGCTTTAATTTTACAATATGCAAATATTTAAAGCCGAAATTAAGGTTTTATTTCATACCCAAGCCAACCCCATTTTCTCTTCATGGCGAAGAGGTTGGATGGGGTATTGAAGTTAATACTCGGACCACTTAATGTCCTAATTTTGCTGCATCCATATTTTTGTAAAATGTCAATTATAAAAAGTAACGGCAAAACAAATTTAAAAACAAATGCTTGTAATTTGTCGTTTAAGGTAATAGTAGTCTGATATGTCCATGTGTGAACGAAAAAAAAATGGAATATGCATTTTTTTGCTATTTGTCAGTTTTCACGATTTCAGTGAAAATTAACCTGAACTAAAACTTTAAAAATTATTCATTCTATAAAAACTTCTAGTTCAAAACATCAACTGCAGGCATTGTTATGATGTCCTCCTCTATAAAATATAAGTTTCATTACTTTCTTATAAGAAAGAAAATGAAAAAATATATAACTTAAGATTTAGGGGCAAAACACACATTTGCAAATAATGACGAAAGATATATAAACTTTGAACAAAATATATCTTTATATGGTATGTGATACAGCAACAATAACTATTAATTTTTTGTCTCATAAAATATGAATAAAATGCTTATTTAGGGAAATTTATAAAATCATTGGTAACATACGAGCAAACTGTCCTATAAATTGTCAATTTCTTAAAATTTCGATAAAAATCTAATTTTTAATTCAACATTTATATTTTTGACTTAAAATAAAACATACGATCATATTTAAATTTCAAACACAGTTTTAAACAACTACGATATGCATTTAGTGACATTATTTGGTTTAAGGTAAAACTCTACGGCAATAGAAACATATAGCTTTAAAACTGGAAACTAGTGGGTACCTAATTCAAAATGTAATTGAAAACAAACCGCATGAATTTGTAGATTATTTTTATAAATAACAGTTTCACAACATTAAATCATGCATGTTTTAAGATAACCATTTCTGCTGAAAAATAACATCTTAAACAAAAGTGTTATGTTGAACGCCTCTTGTATATGCCAGTTTTTCAGGAGGTAAAATGTTTGCAAGTCTTAGAGAATATTAGTTACACAGATTTCCAGCAGGGTGTATGGGAATATTACACAGATTTCCAGCAGGGTGTATGGGAATATTACACAGATTTCTAGCAGGGTGTATGGTAATATTACACAGATTTCCAGCAGGGTGTATGGGAATATTACACAGATTTCCAGCAGGGTGTGTATGGGAATATTACACAGATTTCCAGCAGGGTGTATGGGAATATTACACAGATTTCCAGCAGAGTGTATGGGAATATTACACAGATTTCCAGCAGGGTGTATGGGAATATTACACAGATTTCCAGCAGAGTGTATGGGAATATGGGAAGGGAATATTCCCATTCACACTGCTGGAAATCTGTGTAATGCATTTATCACCAGTTCTGAGTAATTTCCAAGCAATATTAATAGATATTATTGCAATTAAAGTAAACAAAAGTTATTTCCCTTAGGTTGGATTACAATGTAAAATGTTCTGCGATTGGGGCCGGGCCTTCTTTAGTTTGAGGAAAGACTGACGAAACATGAGCTTACATCGAATCAAACAAGCATTCTGACATACTTCTTAAACGATATGACAGATAAATATTGCAAGTTTAATTTGAATTTTCAAAACAAAAATCATTGAATGGATGAATTTGTAAATGTGTCATCTGTTTTCGCGATTGATCAAATATTGAAAATAAATTAAACAGGATGTGCACCCAGATAAAACAAGATACAGCAGAATTCATAGACAAAGAATATTGAATCTGGAGTTTCTTCAGCTGTCTGCCATTTTTATTTCATTTTTCAGTAGGCTTTCGTATTAATGGTTGCCGGCGGATACTAGTAACATGGTCTTGGCTCTTAACCAATCAAAAGCGCAGGATTTTTAAGAAATGGTGACCAACAATCTTAGATCTCAGCTCTTCAGAAAGTAAATGATGATTAATAATGACTTGCCTATATAAGCAGTTTTATCTGTGACCATGTATTTATTGTGATTCACTCTGGCAAATGGGATATTTCTCTGGGCGTCGGTATATGATGGCACAACAAACATTTTCTGAAAGAAAATAATTTTTTATAGGATTAGACAGGCATGCAATATTGTAACAAAACTGTGCAAGGCCCAAGTAAATAGGCGTGGTTTTTTTTGTCGCTTTTAACACTCTTTCAGTCATATCTCAACATGACAATGTCTACTTGTAGCAGTGAGCTCAATGCTCAACTTTATAGTGCTGTCACACTGGAATATCACTCTGCAGACACCCGACCCAGTAACATTAAGCTATACCAGACCGACCAGCCCTAAACCTACCATACCTTTTATAGGCTAAACATCAAGCAAGGGAGCTACTAGCACCATATTTATGAAGTCTCTGGTATGACCCAGCTGGGGATTGAGCTCAAAATCTCCCACATGCAAGGAACTAGACTGTGTCAGGCCCAACTATATAACATGGCATACACTACTGTAACTAGACTATGACAGGCCCAATTATATAACATGGCATACACTACTGTAACTAGACTATGCCAGGCCCAACTATATAACATGGCATACAGTACTGTAACTAGACTATGCCAGGCCCAGCTATATAACATGGCATACACTACTGTAACTAGACTATGTCAGGCCCAACTATATAACATGGCATACACTACTGTAACTTGACTAGGTCAGACCCAGCTATATAACATGGCATACACTACTGTAACTAGACTGTGGCAGGCCCAACTATATAACATGGCATACACTACTGTAACTAGACTGTCAGGCCCAACTATATAACGTGGCATACACTACTGTAACTTGACTGTGTCAGACCCAGCTATATAACATGGCATACACTACTGTAACTAGACTGTGGCAGGCCCAACTATATAACATGGCATACACTACTGTAACTTGACTGTGTCAGACCCAACTATATAACATGGCATACACTACTGTAACTAGACTGTGGCAGGCCCAACTATATAACATGGCATACACTATTGTAACTAGACTGTGTCAGGCCCAGCTATATAACATGGCATACACTACTGTAACTAGACTATGTCAGGCCCAACTATATAACATGGCATACACTACTTTAACTAGACTATGTCAGGGCCAACTATATAACATGGCATACACTACTGTAACTTGACTGTGTCAGACCCAGCTATATAACATGGCATACACTATTGTAACTAGACTGTGTCAGGCCCAGCTATATAACATGGCATACACTACTGTAACTAGACTATGTCAGGCCCAACTATATAACATGGCATACACTACTTTAACTAGACTATGTCAGGGCCAACTATATAACATGGCATACACTACTGTAACTAGACTATGTCAGGCCCAGCTATATAACATGGCATACACTACTGTAACAAGACTATGTCAGGCCCAACTATATAACATGGCATACACTACTGTAACTAGACTATGTCAGGCCCAACTATATAACATGGCATACACTACTGTAACTTGACTAGGTCAGACCCAGCTATATAACATGGCATACACTACTGTAACTAGACTGTGGCAGGCCCAACTATATTACATGGCATACACTACTGTAACTAGACTGTGGCAGGCCCAACTATATAACAAGGCATACACTACTGTAACTAGACTGTCAGGCCCAACTATCTAACATGGCATACACTACTGTAACTTGACTGTGTCAGACCCAGCTATATAACATGGCATACACTACTGTAACTAGACTATGTCAGGCCCAACTATATAACATGGCATAAACTACTGTAACTAGACTGTGGCAGGCCCAACTATATAACATGGCATACACTACTGTAACTAGACTATGTCAGGCCCAGCTATATAACATGGCATACACTACTGTAACTAGACTGTGGCAGGCCCAACTATATAACATGGCATAAACTACTGTAACTAGACTATGTCAGGCCCAACTATATAACATGGCATACACTACTGTAACTAGACTGTCAGGCCCAACTATATAACATGGCATACACTAATGTAACTAGACTATGTCAGGCCCAGCTATATAACATGGCATACACTACTGTAACTAGACTGTGGCAGGCCCAACTATATAACATGGCACCCAACTATATAACATGGCATACAGTACTGTAACTAGACTATGTCAGGCCCAACTATATAACATGGCATACACTACTGTAACTAGACTGTGGCAGGCCCAACTATATAACATGGCATACACTACCATAACTAGACTATGTCAGGCCCAACTATATAACATGGCATACACTACTGTAACTAGACTGTGTCAGGCCCAATTATATAACATGGCATACACTACCGTAACTAGACTATGTCAGGCCCAGCTATATAACATGGCATACACTACTGTAACTAGACTATGGCAGGCCCAACTATATAACATGGCATACACTACTGTAACTAGACTATGTCAGGCCCAACTATATAACATGGCATACATTACTGTAACTAGACTATGTCAGGCCCAACTATATAACATGGCATACATTACTGTGACTAGACTGTGGCAGGCCCAACTATATAACATGGCATACACTACTGTAACTTGACTATGTCAGGCCCAACTATATAACATGGCATACAGTACTGTGACTAGACTGTGGCAGGCCAAACTATATAACATGGCATTCACTACTGTAACTTGACTGTGGCAGGCCCATCTATATAACATGGCATACACTACTGTAACTAGACTGTGGCAGGCCCAACTATATAACATGGCATACAGTACTGTGACTAGACTGTGGCAGGCCAAACTATATAACATGGCATACACTACTGTAACTTGACTGTGGCAGGCCCAACTATATAACATGGCATACAGTACTGTGACTAGACTGTGGCAGGCCAAACTATATAACATGGCATACACTACTGTAACTTGACTATGTCAGGCCCAACTATATAACATGGCATACACTACTGTAACTAGACTGTGGCAGGCCCAGCTATATAACATGGCATACACTACTGTAACTAGACTGTGTCAGGCCCAACTATATAACATGGCATACACTACCGTAACTAGACTATGGCAGGCCCAACTATATAACATGGCATACAGTACTGTAACTAGACTGTCAGGCCCAACTATATAACATGGCATACACTACTGTAATTAGACTATGTCAGACCCAGCTATATAACATGGCATACACTATTGTAACTAGACTGTCAGGCCCAACTATATAACATGGCATACACTACTGTAATTAGACTATGTCAGACCCAACTATATAACATGGCATACACTACTGTAACTAGACTATGTCAGGCCCAACTATATAACATGGCATACAATACTGTAACTAGACTATGTCAGGCCCAACTATATAACATGGCATACAATACTGTAACTAGACTATGTCAGGCCCAACTATATAACATGGCATCTATATAACATGGCATACACTAATGTAACTAGACTATGTCAGGCCCAGCTATATAACATGGCATACACTACTGTAACTTGACTGTGGCAGGCCCATCTATATAACATGGCATACAGTACTGTAACTAGTCTGTGGCAGGCCCAACTATATAACATGGCATACAGTACTGTAACTAGACTATGCCAGACCCAACTATATAACATGCCATACACTACCGTAACTAGACTATGTCAGGCCCAGCTATATAACATGGCATACACTACTTTAACTTGACTGTGGCAGGCCCATCTATATAACATGGCATACAGTACTGTAACTAGTTTGTGGCAGGCCCAACTATATAACATGGCATACACTACCGTAACTAGACTATGTCAGGCCCAACTATATAACATGGCATACACTACCGTAACTAGACTATGTCAGGCCCAACTATATAACATGGCAT
>JAWPHD010012996.1:0-71723 GCA_037043455.1 Cyrtodaria siliqua
GGTTACTTTAAGGATATAGTGTCTCTGTTACGTATATATGATCTTGTGGTATATCTGCTACGTTATGTAGCCACTGGAGAGTTCCCGAAGAAACATACATGGAAAATGCGGATTAAGCAGAGTATTAAATACCTTATGTTATGTAAATGCAGATGCGTTATTCATATAATATCCAGATTATGTTCATGTTGTGTTGTTTATAAGGGTGATGTTCATTATGCTTTGTATGAATGTAGTTATGCTGATGGACACAGGCGTTTGATGAAAGGCTTGTTAGATCTGTCTTAAATTTACTAAGTAATTGCCAAAGAGCAAAACAATTAGGTATCCTGTTGGGAGCGCCATGTGATAATTTAATGACATTACTTGACAGAGGTTACAGTGCATTTCTAGAATTTAATATAACGAAAATAAGTAAGTTGTACCATAGCTCTAATTGTTTTCCTTTCTTTATTTTTCATAAACCTGAAGGTCTGAGCCTAAATCGTGCTATAAATGCCGGTATATTTCAGACGTACTATAAATGACAGATTCGGCAGTTATACCTTGATCTACTCAATTTTACACGCGCGTAGTTGCAATGTTTACAGACAACCTGCCAATCAAATATGTAAAACACGACTACCCATTATCAAAACAGCACTCCTTGACATTTGATTTGCCCAATAATATAAACAGGCGATTGGCTGCAATGATCAAAACATGGGTCATGCTCATGCCACGTGATAATGGTATTTCTTGATTGGATCGAGCTGTTATTTTTATTGAAAACTGCAACGCCCTAAAACTTCTTGCACATGCGTAGTTGGATAAATGGCTAAGGTACGAAACATTTATAGCATATTTTTCTCGTATGCGGTTTATCCAGAAGCAGTATAAATCGCCTCGATAAATCGCATATACCCGAAAAATTATGCTATAGATATTACTTATGGTCATTGTTTGACTATCAGACTGGTTGCGGTGGCGGGATTTTGTAGGTAGGGACAGTCCCGGTCACTTGAGCACGTCTTTGTGATGTGTGTTTGTGCATATATTTTGCACTAGTTTTGTATTTGGAATATGAATTAAGTAATGTGATATGTATGCAATTGTTTGGATGCATATGAATACATATATAATTATTATCACCATCTTGAGTGTGATTATCACAATTTTGAGAGTGATTATTAGTGATTAGACTGCATACTTTGTATTATTTTATGTGATAAGAGTTTGTGATGTGAACTATCTTTCACACTATAGTTTGACCATCACAGCGTTAGCTGTAATATTACACTACCTTTCACATTCTGTAAAAGTGTGTGATGTGAGATATATACTGAATACTATAGTGTGTGATCATCACAGCGTTAGCAGTAATATTACACTACCTTTCACATTCTGTAAGAGTGTGTGATGTGAGATATACTGAATACTATAGAGTGTGATCATCACAGCGTTAGCAGTAATATTACACTATCATTCACATTATGTAAGAGTGTGTGATGTGAGATATACTCCATACTATAGAGTGTGATCATCACAGCGTTAGCAGTAATATTACACTACCTTTCACATTCTGTAAGTGTGTGTGATGTGACATATACTGAATACTATACGTCTCACACCACAATTAATTTTCCATAGGGTCCCATTGTAATGTTTTTGTTCGTGGCCTAGAGATAAACAAAGTTTACAACATGTAGTTATGCTTAAATTCGTCATTGATCCAATGTCTGCAATTTAAAACACAATTAACAAATATTTACCAGATTTAACTAGTTTTAATTTCATGTTTGCTCACACCTATCAAAATTTAGGAAAAAAAATACAACCCCGTGGTGATTAGACCCATGATGTGTAAAATGAGACAGAATTAGCTAGAAATCTTATATCAACATGCATTTTTCTGTGCTCTCTTCCTAAAATGCTGTAGATTTAGAACCTGATAAAGATAAACCAATGTGTATCCTGTAAAATATAGTAAAGCGGACTTCTTTTTTAAATATACCGCCTTTATCTGTAAGGGCATGAGTATTCAAGGGAGATAATAGTGGTGTGAGTCCTGTAGAGTGTGATCATCACAACATTAGCAGTACTATTACACTATCATTCACATTCGGCAAGAGTGTGTGATGTGAAATATACTCAATGCTATAGAGTGTGATCATCACAACATTAGCAGTACTGTTGCACTATCATTCACATTCGGCAAGAGTGTGTGATGTGAAATATACTCAATGCTATAGAGTGTGATCATCACAACATTAGCAGTACTGTTGCACTATCATTCACATTCGGCAAGAGTGTGTGATGTTAAATATACTCAATGCTATAGAGTGTGATCATCACAGCATTAGCAGTAATATTGCACTACCTTTCACATTATGTAAGAGTGTGTGATGTGAGATATACTCAATACTATAGAGTGTGATCATCACGTCATTAGCAGTAATATTACACAATCATTGACATTCGGCAAGATTGTGTGATGTGAGATATACTGAATGCTATAGAGTGTGATCATCACAATGTTAGCAGTAATATAACACTACCTTTCACATTCTGTAAGAGTGTGTGATGTGAGATATACTGAATACTATAAAGTGTGATCATCACAGCGTTAGCAGTAATATTACACAATCATTCACATTCGGCAAGATTGTGTGATGTGAGATATACTGAATACAGTAGCGTGTGATCATCACAACGTTAGCAGTAATATTACACAACCTTTCACATTCTGTAAGAGTGTGTGATGTGAAATATACTTAATACTATAGAGTGTGATCATCACAGCGTTAGCAGTAATATTACACTACCTTTCACATTCTGTAAGAGTGTGTGATGTGAAATATACTTAATACTTTAGAGTGTGATCATCACAGCGTTAGCAGTAATATTACACTACCTTTCACATTCTGTAAGATTGTGTGATGTGAGATATACTGAATAGTTTAGAGTGTGATCATCACAGCGTTAGCAGTAATATTACACTACCTTCCACATTCTGTAAAATTGTGTGATGTAAGATATACTGAATAGTTTAGAGTGTGATCATCACAGCGCTAGCAGTAATATTGCAATACCTTTCACATTCTGTACATGTAAGAGTGTGTGATGTGAGATATCCTGAATACTATAGAGTGTGATCATCACAGCGTTAGCAGTAATATAACACTACCTTTCACATTATGTAAGAGAGTGTGATGTGACATATACTGAATACTATAGAGTGTGATCATCACAGCGTTAGCAGTAGTATAACACTACCTTTCACATTATGTAAGAGTGTGTGATGTGAGATATCCTGAATACTATATAGTGTGATCATCACAGCGTTAGCAGTAATATTACACTACCTTTCAAATTATGCAAGAATGTGTGCAGTGAAATATACTGAATACTATAGAGTGTGATCATCACAACGTTAGCAGTAATATAACACTACCTTTCACATTATGTAAGAGTGTGTGATGTGAGATATCCTGAATACTATAGTGTGTGATCATCACAGCGTTAGCAGTAATATTACACTACCTTTCACATTCTGTAAGAGTGTGTGATGTGAGATATACTCCATACTACAGAGTGTGATCAACACAACGTTAGCAGTAATATTTCACTATCATTCACATTCGGCAAGGGTGTGTGATGTGATATATACTCAATACTGTAGAGTGTGATTATCACAGTCTTGAGAGTGATAAACGGTGATTACGGTTCATGATCTTTCACATTTTGCATAAGAGTGTGTGACGTGAAACCACTTATCACAGTTAAGTATGATTCAATTTAATATGATATTAGTTTAATAATTAATTTCATCGTGTATGTATAATATATGTTATGCTATTACCTTTCATAATTTTGTATGATTTTGTGTTTATTGTAAATATATTTTGTAAATCTCCTACTCTGGAGGAAATAAAGAAATCCGTAAGAATCGACACTTTCTCACTTGACCAATCGAGCTCCCAGTGGGATTCGAACCCGCAGCGTCTTTACTAGTACGGCCTCGGAAGCACTCCGTTACCCTGGTAGAGATTTCATTTCTCTATAAAACGAAGAAGGAAAATCATTGGTGCAATGGCACCTCCAAATGATGTTGTTGTTGTTGTTGTTGATGATGATGATGATGATGATGATGATGATGATGATGATGATGATGATGATGATGATAATGATGAAATATATGGCGATGATGAAATATATGGTGATGATTATTATTATGATGCTGATGACGATGACGATGATAATGATTTATTATTAGAACAACAAAAGCTTCAAACCAGTCCAAAATTTCCCACAATGCAATATTCTTCATAGCAACGGTTTCAATATGGAGGATGTTTTCATTTTTGGATTTGGTTAACTTTTAATCGTGAACAACTCCTGTAATCATAAATGACGTGATATATGCAGCACTATTTATACTTGTTTCTGATTGAGTTTTCAAAACAAATATACGAAAGAAAAAAATAATTAAAAAAATGGCAGCAACACAAACAATGCGATCTGAGAATTTCTCCATAGGCAAAACGACAGAGAAGAACATAACCATTCCAGTCGTTGCACATGTCATTACAGATGAAGACATTGGTGCTCTTCAGGTACTCCAAATATACAAACCTACCTGTCAACTCTCAGATATATACCTCTTTATCGTAAAAATTATCTGAAGAAAAGGTCTTTAAGGTGCACAGGGTATGGCTATGGCAGGAGAAAAAGAAGGGTATGTCTCTCCTAATTCAAGCCTTCTTCTCCAAATTTGAGCCTTCTCTGAACTTTCCAGCCCTTTGAATGATTTCGATATTTCCTCTGGTTGTGTACTGTCGGGGCAAATCATATAGCAAAAACATGGGCGAAACTAGCTTTTTGGCATAAAACCCCATTCAAACAAACTAACATGGTCACACGTGACTGTCAACATTGCAGAAAGTTGTCTGCGATCACATGATAATATGTCACATGACCATAGCTTAAACTTATCTTCTGGTACAATGCTCGAGATAAGAAACGTATCTGCGTAATTACGCATATTTTTTTTCCACTAAAAACACAATTAAAACTAACAATAATGAGAGCAAAAAATGCATTAAAAAATCACCGATAAATATTGAGAAGCAAATTCCCACATGCTCAATTAATAGCTTAGAAAAATAGAGTGCACCCAGTCATACGCAAAAGGTGTTTATTGAAGTTGTTAATTCTCAAATTCTTAATGGCAATCAAGTGCCTCCAGCAAAATTTTACTGGTAGATGCATGCAACAAAAAAGGAATGGCCTTTTTGTCAGCTGTTTGACACAAATTAATGCCATTTAAAAAAGACAAGCAATGTTGAATGTACATGTAAGGGGAAGAGGAAATACGCAATATTTTTTATGGTGAACCGTGATGACTGAAGAGTATCGGTTAACATTTTACATTAATGCTTTTTCCAATACTTGTTTCAAAGTAATGTTGTTTTTTCATGCGTGCAACACACATTGTGCTGAGAGCTTATCTGGAGCACTGCTGGTACGTTGAAGAGATTGTACCTGTAACCAAGGTCACCATAATGATTTGACTGTCAATGTCTAAGAAAGTAGTCTGCGATTTTTCATTTTAAGTCCATATATCTAATTAATTTCTCCCCAGGCCATTTTAGCAGCGCGCGCCACCCAACTATTTTTCCCTAGCGCCCAGCTTTCTGAATTAAAAAACATCCCTTTAAATCACTCTATAATGTCAGTGACATCCCCAGAGGTTTATCCTTTGTTACTATCTAGACACATTTGCTGTTTATGACCATAGTGTGGTCAGTATAAGTGTTTATTTACACTCGCTGTATTGATTAGCAGTGCCAAGAGATTCCAGTAGATACCCGCTGGTCATCATCCCTCTGGCCGTAATTAGTACTAGCCCTAAGGTGAAAAACAAGTAAATTTTAATTCGGGCTAGTAAATATCTGGAGATATTTTATATAGTCGGGCTTATGAAAATTTTAATAGTCCAAATGATTATATAGTAATTTGGGCTAGTGAACAAAAATCCTAATTTCTTTGACTGACATCCCGTCCAAAGTAGTTTACTGGAGAGTGGAGACAGACAGCTGAAGTAGAGGTGAAGATTCCATTTCAGAAGATGATTATGTTTCTGTAGATGATTAGAGTTGAAATTGTAGATTTTGTAGATTTTTAGCCAATCAGATGCCTGCATAATTGTTACTAGGTCTAAAGTCTGATTGCTGGCTCGAAAATTGTTTCAGCGGTGAGCCAGTACATACCAATGTGATAATTGTTCTCTAATAAATTAGCCGGTAACCATTACATGTTTCGGTCTGTTGACCTTTTGTGTGGTTGGTACTCTTAGTCTATATATTTTGACAAAAGCAACCTCAGTATAGTATAATATATTATAATGATAAAAATACTTTTTATATAGATATAGATAAAAGCACCCTATATAATGATAAAGTACCCTATACGTCAGTCAGGGCATTCTATACATCTATGTGGCCTTCCATAGTTGTCAGACTGGACTCGTTCAAAGAAACATTAATTTAATGGTGTATTTTACTTATTTGCGTCACAAATACAATATTCTTCTTTCTTTGTTTTCTCCATCTCTTTTTATGGCTATATTTGCAATATAATTCTGCCCAACAGCTGTAATAAAATTATCAGTACTGTAGATGCTTATATATCAAGTACCAGAGTTAATCATTCATGCTAAGTAAGGTCTGTATTAAATTGTATCTGGTATCAACTGAGTCACTTTGACCACTTTGTTGATATAAACATGTGTCCCTGTACAGTAGCACAGAACAGATAATAACTGTAAGAAGAACACAGGTACCTGTTTTGGTATCTAGCTTGGAAGCCAATAGAGCCTTATAATAACTCTGCATGCCAAACTTAATATTAACCTCTCTGTATTTCAGGGTTCCAAACTGGTTCCAATGAATCTGAATAGGGTGGTCAAGTTACTAACAGATCCACATTCGGTAAGTAGAACAGAATCAATTTCAATTTTTGAATGGTACAGAAAATTTGCTATTCTGTCACTGAAGAATATTTAATTGAGGCACATTATCAATAATTAAGCTATATTACTTTAAGGATAGAAAGTACTTTTTTCAATGGTGGTTTTCAGAACTCTGACATCCTTTAATAAAATGGTTTAAATACTTAGTGGAGCGCTGTGGTCTAGTGGTAGATCGTTGGACCCATGATCCAAAAGTCGTGGGTTCGATTCCCGCCATGGCCATATGCGTTGTGTCCCTAAGCAAGACACTTTATCTGCATTGCTTAGTACTGGTTCTACCCAGGAAGACATCGAGAGTGATTCAAATAAGTTCATAGAGCTTTCGTTACAATCGATGTAAAATAAATAAGTTTAAACTAAACTAAAATGGTTTAAACTATATTTTGAGTTTCTGGTTTCTCTAGGCCAAGATAATTATAGTGTGGTTCCTGTTTCATGTTGGTACATATTTAGGTGGGGAAAGAGAAAAAAAGGAAGTTATTAGCATTGGATGGTAAAACTAGGGTCGGTAGGAAACCTGAACCTTGACTTATTATAATTATTATTATAAAATGTCATGATCTTGTGTTTTATTTTTTCTAGTCGATGCTGTATGACCGTCATGTGAATGCCCTGCAGAGACTCGTTAGACATTACAATAAGGGATTTGTATCCTTTTTATCCAAGTGCAATTTTTAAATCATGCATATAACAGTTAAAAATTAAATCTGTTTTTGTGCTGTCCGTCTGTTGTCTTTCATCTGTCTGTCCGTCTGTCTGTCTGTCACAAACTTTTTTCGGAATAGTTCTCCTGAACCCCTGGATTGATTCCAGTGAAACTTTATGGGGATGATCAGTATCAAGCCTAGTTGCGCATATCATTGCCATGTTCCATATGAATGATTTTTGGCAGAGTTGTGACCCTTTAAAGGCTTTAAAACACAGTTTATGTGTCTATCTCCTCCCACAGTTTTTAACTGATTGTTTCGAAACTCTATAAGAAGCTTACCTATGATGTCAAGATGTGCATGTCGGCCATTTTTACGTTTTTCGCTGATTGTTTTCAGTAGGGTTTTCAGCATCCAGAAATTACCTTTGTTATGCACTAGCAAACTTTGGCTAGTGCATAATCTTTCAACTCGCCGTACTGGAAATCTGCTGGCCATTACTATGAAATCATGTACGTTTATTTTGCCAGAGCTATTTTTTGCCAAATAAAACACTGTTGTTGTTTTTTCAGCCATGTTAGCAGCTGACAAAAATTTGCTGGACGGTATCAATGATAAGCATTATTTTGTATGTAGAACAACAGTGTCTGATATCGATATGCGACACTGTCTACAAATAGAAGCTCATCGATGTGTTGATGTTGTCGAACAACTTCTAAAACAACCCAGAGTAGCATTGTTTCACTTGTTATTATTTTATCCCTGGAAACTTCTGAAGTCATACATTTGAGCGATTTTCTTAACTTGAAAGCAGCTCGTAAAATTTGCCAGCTGTTGCAATTTTAACTCGCATTTTCATATCCAAAACTCGCAAAGTGCAAGTAGCAAGTGCTAAATTCGAGCCCTGGCGTCCCATGGACACATTTTTAGTTTTTGGTTATCATCAGTTATTATAGATGTGATTGTGGCATGCATTTTATATCAGGTTATATGGCATCTCCTATGAAACCGCTTAACAGTTTTTATTAAAACCTGGCATATTGCAATGTCCCTTTCATATTTTTGTTTTTGCTGCTTTTCACCCAAGATGGTTGTCATTACTTCAAAGTGATCAAAATAAAGGGCTTTCCCACATTCTGTTGGCTGACAAAGATAGCCATCAACTCTTACAAAGCATTATATTTTGAAACAAACAAATTTTGGTGGTTATTTTGGCTGTTTTTATAGCAGTCCTTCAGTCATATTCCAAAAATAAAGAATATTTCAAACACCAGTTAATATTTAATCGCAATGAACCTTTTGCTCACTTTTCTTGGTTTGTCACAGATTTTTCCTCATCATCAAAAATGTGTGATGTCTGCCATGGCATCGCATATTTTACAAAGAGTTGAATAGGGAAATGTTAAAAATGTCAAACAACTTTCATGATTTTATTGAAACTTTGTTACACTATTTTTTAGATGATGCTCTTTCAAGTTTGCGTGTTTTTCCTTCTGTTTCCACTCATTCAATATGACCGGTGACCATTGACCACTGTTATTAAAAATACCGTAGACCAAAATAATGCAAATTTCAAATGGCATCTCTTCTGAAGCCACTCGTTGCACTTGTATTCCTTAACACAATGATACAGCCTATGAAAGACTTGGTGCAGGTCTTCAAGATTCTCAATGTCTGTTCCGACCGTGTGAATGAACAGCCACGGTATGAACAGTTCATTGTTGACATCCTCAAAATCTGCAGCCTACCCTTCCTGAAGGAGAAGTCCTCGGACGAGCTTGTCTATGAACAGATTGTGATAGAGTCGATTTCCCAGTTTGGTAAGTGTGTTTATTATACAGCATTGAACTAGTCCTGATTTCTTGTGCAACATGAAGTTCCATGCGTCACTTTCTACACTGACAAAAAATTTAAATAATTCTATAGCCAACTGGGTTATGAACCAGATCTAGATTGTGTCCTGTTAGATGTACTGTATTTCTTATGATGTTTAATTGGTCTTAAATAAAATTCATCTATCTGCAAAATCCAAGATGGGTACATTTGCTATAAATAGACTAAAACGGAAATTATTTTGATTGCTACTCCTCTTGCACTGTAAAATCAAAACCTCAAAGCATAAACCTCAAATACCACTTTTTTAATACATTTTACAGGTCAGAATGTCAAATTTTCCAGCTTCGAAAGTGTGAACTGGTTGGTTTCCATGTCATACGGTTGTGCATTGTACTGAATAATTTTTTTAATGAAAACTTAAAAATTATGAGCTCACACATTGTGTGTTGCAACATTTATTGGAATTTTTACGATTTGTTGTTTATATGTACACATCAATGGTATGAAACATAATTAATGTTATTTGGCAATATGTTCCATGTTTTCAAAATTTACATATACTTTCCACTTTTTAGCCTATATAAATAAATAAGGCCAAATAAAAAAAATACCTGTGTTTCCGGTGGCTCGCCCAACCCTGTTTTTAAAGGGCCGGCCCTAAAACTTTTTAAGGAAAAATTAAACAAAATTAATCCAATTTGTTTTGAACAATGATTTATCACATAGCTTACATCATGGAAGTGAAACATAAAACAATTCTATATTTTCTGTAATCCACTGGTGGTATAAGCAAATCATTACCAAATTACACAGCAAAAGGGGGGGAAAAATTATTTAGGTAAGCCATGTGATTTGCCTGGAATGCCTAATTTAACTGGGGCAGTCTTATATCAAGGTAAACTGATGACAACATCATTTTTACGATTTGTTGTTTATATGTACACATCAATGGTATGAAACATAATTAATGTTATTTGGCAATATGTTCCATGTTTTCAAAATTTACATATACTTTCCACTTTTTAGCCTATATAAATAAATAAGGCCAAATAAAAAAAATACCTGTGTTTCCGGTGGCTCGACCAACCCTGTTTTTAAAGGGCCGGCCCTAAAACTTTTTAAGGAAAAATTAAACAAAATTAATCCAATTTGTTTTGAACAATGATTTATCACATAGCTTACATCATGGAAGTGAAACATAAAACAATTCTATATTTTCTGTAATCCACTGGTGGTATAAGCAAATCATTACCAAATTACACAGCAAAAGGGGGGAAAAAATTATTTAGGTAAGCCATGTGATTTGCCTGGAATGCCTAATTTAACTGGGGCAGTCTTATATCAAGGTAAACTGATGACAACATCATTGAAAAACTTTCAGTTTTACCATCAACTTGTATGGGGTTTATGAGATAAATAGAATCTCACAATATCTTGCTCAAAAATAAAAAAGAAAATGTCTACCGACCTACCCTATTTTTTTAGAGCTTACAATAGGAAACACACCTATTTTATTTTTTTGCCTAAACAATAAATAATAAAGCATGACGATATGAATATGATCAATAATCAGTTTGACTGTAAAGCATATTATTTTGTTCTGATGCAGGTTACCTAATGAGAGTTCCAAGTCCTGAAGTGAGAAAACAGATTTGTGAAACATTAATATGCTTCTACTGTGAGGCCCCTACATCACAGGATGTGCAGTGTAAGTTTCTCTGTCATTATTGCTAGTGTGAGACACTGATGTGCCTCTACTGTGTGGCTCCTACATCCCAGGATGTGCAGTGTAAGTTTCTCTGTCATCACTGCGAGACACTGATGTGCTTCTACTGTGTGTCCCCTACATCCCAGGATGTGCAGTGTATGTTTCTTTGTCATCATTGCTAGTGTGAGACACTGATGCGCTTCTACTGTGTGTTCCCTACATCACAGAATGTGTAGTGCAAGTTTTGCTGTCATTATTGCTAGTGTGAGACACTGATGTGCTTCTGTTGTGTGTTCCCTACATCACAGGATGTGTAGTGCAAGTTTCTCTGTCATTATTGCTAGAGTGAGTCACTGATGTGCTTCTACTGTGTGTTCCCTAAATCACATGATGTGCAGTGAAAGTTATTCTGTCATTATTGCTAATATGAGACACTGATTTGCTTCTACTGTGAGGCCCTACATCACAGGATGTGCAGTGCAAGTTTCTCTGTCATTCTTGCTAGCGTGAGACACTGATGTGCTTCTACTGTGAGGCCCCTACATCACAGGATGTGCAGTGTAAGTTACTTTTTCATTATTGCTAGAGTGAGACACTGAAGTGCTACTGTGTGTTCCCTACATCACAGGATGTGCAGTATAAGTTTCTCTGTCATTATTGCTAGTGTGAGACACTGATGTGCTTCTACTGTGTGGCCCTCACATCACAGGATGTGCAGTGTAAGTTTCTCTGTCATTGTTGCTAGTGTGAGACACTGATGTGCTTCTACTGTGTGTTCCCTACATCACAGGATGTGCAGTGTAAGTTTCTCTGTCATTATTGCTAGTGTGAGACACTGATGTGCTTCTACTGTGAGGCCCTACATCAAAGAATGTGAAGCGTAAGTTTCTCTGTCATCATTGCTAATGTGAGACTCGGATGTGCTTCTACTGTGTGGCCCCAAGATCACAGGATGTGCAGTGTATGTTTCTCTTTCATTATTGCTAGTGTGAGACACTGATGTGCTTCTACTGTGAGACCCTACATCACAGAATGTGCAGTGTAAGTTTCTCTGTTATCATTGCTAATGTGACACTGATGTGCTTCTACTGTGTGGCCCCCACATCACAGGATGTGCAGTGTAAGTCTCTTTCATTATTGCTAGTTAGAGACACTGATGTGCTTCTTCTGTGAGGCCCTACATCACAGAATGTGAAGTGTAAGTTTCTCTGCCATCATTGCTAATGTGAGACACTGATGTGCTTCTACTGTGTGGCCCCCACATCACAGGATGTGCAGTGTAAGTCTCTTTCATTATTGCTAGTGTGAGACACTGATGTGCTTCTACTGTGTGGATCCTACATCACAGGATGTGCAGTGTGAGTTTCTCTGTCATCATTGCTAATGTGAGACACTGATGTACTTCTACTGGGAGGCCCCCACATCGCAGAATGTGCAGTGTAAGTTTCTCTTTCATTATTGCTAGTGTGAGACACTGCTGTGCTTCTACTGTGTGGCTCCTACATCACATGATGTGCAGTGTGGGTTTCTCTGTCATCATTGCTAGTGTGAGACACTGTTATGCTACATCAGTATGCTGGTTGTCACTATTTGCCTTGGCCTAGAAATAATGTTTGCAATTTTTAAATCATGCATATAACAGTTAAAAATTAA
Source organism: Cyrtodaria siliqua (assembly GCA_037043455.1). NCBI lineage: Eukaryota > Metazoa > Mollusca > Bivalvia > Adapedonta > Hiatellidae > Cyrtodaria > Cyrtodaria siliqua. Next base: position 12,857 of record JAWPHD010012996.1, read on the forward strand.
ATCTGTTTTTGTGCTGTCCGTCTGTTGTCTTTCATCTGTCTGTCCGTCTGTCTGTCTGTCTGTCTGTCTGTCACAAACTTTGTTCGGAATAGTTCTCCTGAACCCCTGGATTGATTCCAGTGAAACTTTATGGGGATGATCAGTATCAAGCCTAGTTGCGCATATCATTGCCATGTTCCATATGAATGATTTTTGGCAGAGTTGTGACCCTTTAAAGGCTTTAAAACACAGACTTTGTCCGGAGTAGTTCACCTAAACCTCTGGCCAGATTTCAACAAAACTTTGTAGGTATGATCTGTACCAAGCCTGGTTGTGCATATTGTCATTGTGTTGCAGTTATATGATTTTTGGTGGATTTATTGCCCTTTCCCCAGTGAGGGGAAACATCTGTTTTTACTGAAAACAACCTCCATTTTTTCCTAATTTTGCACCTTTACATATTTAAATCTCCAGTAAAAAATGAGTAAACTATTTGTTATCTAATAAAGCAAAACCTGTTACAGATCACAAGGGGACCAATCTTCAGTATAACCAGAGGATGGTAGAGGACAGTGATATTGCAGAGACTCTCGTCAAATCTCTCGCCCTCCTTGAACACGAGCTGCCTGTCAAACTGTCTGTGTTAAACGTGCTACAGAAGTTCTCCAAAACATCAGGTAATTATTAAAATGCTCCTTTCCAGTGTGTGAAATTGATTTAATGGAGTCATATCGTACAACGTGTTCTGAATGAATGTGTGAAAAGTTGTATTTATGTTGTTATTAGAGTAAAAATATACTTATCTCATGGTAAGAAGCATATGTAATCAAATGACAGATTGAAAATATCCTGATATCACACATTGTCAACATATTTGGTGCTTATTATCATTGACTTTAGGATAAAATGGATCACAGATTTATTAACTTCATTGGTCAAAGGCCAGAAGAGCTTTATGCAACAATGTTTTGTTCATCATCTGTTCCCCATCTCTTCGTTAGGATTTTTCAAAATCAACATCTCTGAAAACACTTAGCCAATTTTATTACAAACTTCACATAGATGTAGCTGCATCAATACCTTTCCAGTATATAGGTAAATAGCCTATACCTTTAAAGCCTATACCTTTAAAAAATCAAAGACTTTTTTTTCGGAATTGAGATTTGTACAAATAATGTCCATGTGGTCACAATTTGGATTTACATTTATATTGAGATGTAGAGGGAAAACTATAAACAAAAATATTTTTCTCAGAAACTTCAGGGCCAATGACATTTATTTTTATATGTATGCCGGTTTAAGGAAGAAGACAGTATGATACTGCGCTGTCCGTCACATCAGTTCAGCCTGTCCATCCCAGCTTACAAATGATGTGTGATGTGATGTTGAGGTGGAAGTTGTCCCCAGTGACCTGCATTTATTACTCTTTATATGTTGCAGCCAAGATTTGTGAGGCCATGCTGAGGTGGAAGTTGTCCCCAGTGACCTGCATTTATTACTCTTTATATGTTGCAGCCAAGATTTGTGAGGCCATGCTGAGGTGGAAGTTGTCCCCAGTGACCTGCATTTATTACTCTTTATATGTTGCAGCCAAGATTTGTGAGGCTATGCTGAGGTGGAAGTTGTCCCCAGTGACCTGCATTTATTACTCTTTATATGTTGCAGCCAAGATTTGTGAGGCTATGCTGAGGTGGAAGTTGTCCCCAGTGACCTGCATTTATTACTCTTTATATGTTGCAGCCAAGATTTGTGAGGCCATGCTGAGGTGGAAGTTGTCCCCAGTGACCTGCATTTATTACTCTTTATATGTTGCAGCCAAGATTTGTGAGGCCATGCTGAGGTGGAAGTTGTCCCCAGTGACCTGCATTTATTACTCTTTATATGTTGCAGCCAAGATTTGTGAGGCTATGCTGAGGTGGAAGTTGTCCCCAGTGACCTGCATTTATTACTCTTTATATGTTGCAGCCAAGATTTGTGAGGCTATGCTGAGGGCGGATGCTGCCCACCGTGTCTGTTCCCGACTGATGGATGCAGACGCCTCAGGTCAGCTGCTATTCAGATCTTCAGAAATACTATGGAACCTACTTCAGAATGGGGACCAGGCCGTGCTTGCATCACAGCTTAATAGCCTTACTTGTATAAGGTAAATACTGGCATTACAAACATACTAGTAAATAAGATTTTAGGAAAGTTTCAAGGATAAAAAAGAAGGGTGTCGCAAGGCATATATCTTGAATATTTTACATAAGTGTACATTTTTGAACAGCTGCCAAAAATTCAGATACAGGTCACATTGATAATTATTTTTTACAGAATGGAATTTAGCATAAAATGTGTTGTTATGTACAAACACAGCAACATTTAAAAAACTTTAAAATATAATTCAATCCACATAAAGCCACATGTAAAGAAATCTTTCATGGTGTACTTCACAGAAAAATTATTGTTTTCAAAAAATGTTATATTCCAATAATTTTTTATGAAGTAGTTCCAAAAATCATGTGTGACTAAAAAGCTCCGACTCTTTTGTCATACGTAAATTGTAAAGCTTTCATTAATCAGTTTATAATTTTATTGTGTCGCCTGTGTAGGCATGCCAGTCTCTGATTAGCTCGACTGATCAGAGATCGGCAGAGCTTATGCCGTGGTGCAGCGTCCGTCTGTCCGTCAGTAAACTTTTTTTTGTAGCGACTACTCCTCTGAAACTACTGAATGGATTTTCATGAAACTTTACAGAAATGTTATCCATGAAGTCTAGTTGATCCTAGCAAAAATTCATGTTGATGTGAAATCCAAGATGGCCGCCAAATCTAAAAATAGGTTTTTAAAAAACAAGTTTGTAGCAACTACTTTTTGAAAACTATAAGTGATATTGATATGGGACTTTTTCTAAAATGATCAGCATGACATGATGTTGGTCCTTGTCAAAAAATCGTTTTGATTCGACGTTAATCATGGCTGCCAGCGGCCATCTTTGTTTACATAGAGTTATATAGTAAAAACTTGTAGCGACTACTCCTCTGAAACTACTTGCCGGATTTTCATGAAACTTTACAGGAATGTTGCTCTATCCTAGCAAATTTCAGGTTGGCCAGAAATTTAAGATGGCCGCCACAGCTAAAAATAGATTTTTAACAAATAAGTTTGTAGCGACTACTTCTTGAAAACTATAAGAGATATTGATATGGGACTTTTTCTAAAATGATCAGCATGAAATGATGGTTATCCGAGTCGAAAATTATTTTGATACAACGTTAAACATGGCTGCTAGTGGCCATCTTTGTTTACATAGAGTTATATAATGAAAACTTGTAGCGACTACTCCTCTGAAACTACTAGACGGATTTTCATGAAACTTCACAGGATTGTTGCTCTTGATGTCTTCTTGATCCTAGCAAAATTTCAGGTTGGCCGGAAATTAAAGATGGCCGCCATGGCTAAAAATAGATTTTCAAAATACAAGTTTGTAGCGACTACTTCTTGAAAACTATAAGGGATATTGATATGGGACTTTTTCTAAAATGATCAGCATGACATGATGTTGGTCCTTATCAAAAATCGTTTTGATTCGATGTTAAACATGGCTGTCAGCGGCCATCTTTGTTTACATAGAGTTATATAATGAAACTTTGTAGCGACTACTCCTCTGAAACTACTAGACGGATTTTCATGAAACTTCACAGGAATGTTGCTCTTGATGTCTAATTGATTCTAGCAAAATTTCAGGTCGGCCGGAAATTCAAGATGGCCGCCACGACTAAAAATAAATTTTCAAAAAACAAGTTTGTAGCGACTCCTTCCTGAAATCAAAATCAATCAGTAGAGCTTCAAGGTCATTGACCTCTTGTTATATGAGTAAATATTCATTTCACAATGGACTTGATTTAAATAACTATGTTGTATTTAAACCTTCAAATTGGTACTCTTTGTTCAATATTTTGACTCCTTGGCCTTTTTCAAGAGAAAAAATGACCTGTCATTTATTCATAACAGGTCATTTTTTCTCTTGAAAAAGGCCAAGGAGCCAAAATATTGAACGAAGAGTAACAATTTGAAGTTTTACTACTACTTCCCTTTATGGAGAATTTATTGAAGATTATGTTGTATTTATTGCAGCCAACTTCGAGATGCATTTATATATCAGTTGACCCAGGGATACAGCCACTATGATAGACAGTTAAGAAATGATTTGTTAGTTCTCGCCTCACTTATAGCATCAAGATGTCCAGATGCCCCTTTTGTTGAGACGGGATTTGCAAAACAGCTCACAGTATTTGCCACTTTTCAAGAAGGTTAGACCATTGTATTTATAGCTCAGTAGTATATAACTGCTGTTTGTCATTCCATTGGAACCTGTCAAATTTAAACCAGAAATGGATTAAACTGTTTCAGATAAAGATTATTATCATGCCCTGTGTTATTTCAGTAATAGTCTGATTGGCCCTTTTGTTTAGCAATTAAAACATGTTGACACACAGTGACACTGTTCTTTTGAAATAAAAAGTAATAGTGTCCGGTGTTTCTGCAGTAAAAAATCACAGTAACCTGTGTTTAAAGTGTTTTTTTCATGTTTTTTTTAGCCATTATTGGGTCATATTCCTAATGCCAAAACATATTTTTTTCCTCATTTTTTGAGACAATAATTCCCAATTTAAGGAGGTTGGCTGGGAAAGGACGTAGTAATGAGATTTTTTAAAATTCATATTTAAAGCTTCTTTGGTATAATTTAGATGCAAAATTATCAAAAAAAGGCTAGGTCACCACACTTTTTTTCCCACTAGACGTCATTGAAGAAGGCACATAAAAATATTATTTCTAACTTCAAAATTTCACTAAAAAGAGGAAAAATATAGTCATTGAACATTTTCACAATTGTTTTCATAACATTACGTATATTGAAAAACAACCATTAATTTTTGATTGCATATATACATATCTTTAAAATCATACAAAAACTATTGTAATCCTCATTCGTATTTTTACTTTAAAAAGCAAACATATATGGACCGTACCCAACCCCCTTTTGTTTTTACCGAAAAATTAATTATGTTCTAATGATCAACTTTTTTTAAAACTTGTATATGTCAAGGTCCTATGACATTTCTTTCAAAACAAGTAAAAAATATACAGGTCACCAGGCTTCTAATCATTTTTATTAAAAATTCTTTAAATTACACCCATTTTGGAGTTATTTTGACATTTTCAATGTAAAATACTGTACACACAATATTGACATGGAGATCGAAAATAAAAGTAGCTCAATATCTACTTTTATATATGTATTCTACTACTGAAAAACAAAAAATCTGATTTATTCTATAGCAAAAGGATAAATTCTACTCAGAGCTACCCATACCCCCTATTTTGTTGACAACAAAAAATGATCACAAATGACGGAAAAAATATGAAAAAAAAAATTTGCTTAAAATTTGGTATGTTACCATCTTCAATCCTACATTATATCCATATCTACTAAAATATAAAAGTGAAACAATTCTGTTGTCAATTAAAACTATGATTTAAAAAAGAAAATGTTTAGACTTGAAGATGTCCAAACTTGCCCAGCCAACATCCTTAAAGTGCTTCTTTTTTTTTAACATAACATGAGGCAAAGAGGCAATTGTGATATAACCCCTATGGTTATGTTTCCAAAATCTAGGGAAAAAACACTATTTCTTTAAGTAAAAAGTTGTAATTCCCTGTGGGTTTTTTTGTTTTTTTTAGGTCAACTATTATTCCCAGCCTTTTTAAGTAAAATGATAATGCCCTTTGATCTTGCATTATAAAAACAATGCCTTATGTTTTTGCAGTGAAAAGTCACAATGTGTTGGTAAAGCACCTGAAGCTGATGCAGAACCACGAGGATTTTGAACTGAAGAAACTCTTGTTCAATGTTGTCATAGCACTGAGTAAAGATTCCACAGCTCTGCCTGTAAGTATTGTACCATGCCTTACCCACAGCTCTGTCTGTAAGTATTGTATGAGTACCATGCTGCCTTACCCACAGCTCTGCCTGTAAGTATTGTACCATTCTGCCTTGCCCACAGCTCTGCCTGTAAGTATTATAACCATGCTCACTTAGCCACAGCTCTGCCTGTGAGTCTTGTACCATGCTCACTTAGTCATAGCTCTGCCTGTAAGTATTATACCATGCTCACTTAGCCACAGCTCTGCCTGTAAGTCTTGTACCATGCTCACATAGCCACAGCTCTGCCTGTAAGTCTTATACCATGCTCACTTAGCCACAGCTCTGCCTGTAAGTCTTGTACCATGCTCACATAGCCACAGCTCTGCCTGTAAGTATTATACCATGTTCACTTAGCCACAGCTCTGCCTGTAAGTCTTGTACCATGCTCACATAGCCACAGCTCTGCCTGTAAGTCTTGTACCATGCTCACATAGCCACAGCTCTGCATGTAAGTACTGTACCATGCTGCCGTATCCACAGCTCTGCCCGTAAGTATTAATTGTACCATGCTGCCTTATCCACAGCTCTGCCCATAAGTATTGTACCATGCTGCCTTATCCACAGCTCTGCCCGTAAGTATTGTACCATGCTGCCTTATCCACAGCTCTGCCTGTAAGTATTGTACCATGCTGCCTTATCCACAGCTCTGCCTGTAAGTATTGTACCATGCACACTTACCCACAGCTCTGCCTGTAAGTCTTGTACCATGCTGCTTTCACAAGCAGAAGGTGAATTATGAGGACCAGTTAACATGTGTATTATATTGCCAAAACAAACTGTACCACAAAAATGTGTCTTCAAGAGAATTGCAAAGATGGCATGTTAAGTTACACTGCTTTGTTAACTGATTGTAGACAAAATTAATTTATTTGTTGAAAACAACACTATTTTAAAAGCGTGTTACCAAAGCATTGGGAATTATTTAAAGGTTGAGAATTGATCTTGCCTCTGTTAACTTAAATATTTAAAACAGATATTTTATTTTGTTGGCCCCAAATGCTTGGATTCTCTATAAAACTCCATTTTATTGTAACATAATTTCTCTTTGGATACATCTGCTTATTCAAATAAAGCTTTGTCTACCTTTTGGAAAAGTTCAGTTCATTGTGAAATCAAACTATGAAATTCACTCAGATTATAATGGTCAACTTCAGGAGGTTTGATGATCTTTTATTTATTTTGTATTTTCAGATATTATCAGAAGGTCATCTTATGTTAGCGTTGTTTTCTTTCGTACGGGCAAATGAGAGTTCATCGGGTCCACGAGAGTGGACGCCAGCCCAGTTTGAGGAACTGCAACTACAGGCTATGTCGTGTCTGTGCGCTCTGTGTCCCAAGATGCTTGATGACTACATGACAGTACAAGGCAGTACCAGAATACTGCTGCTCCTGGAGTGGTGTGTGGGTGCAGGTATGTAAAAAAAACACAAGTACACACGTATGTTACTGAACAAGGCAGTTCCAGGATATGGTCCTCTACCTAGCTTGTTGGCCATGGGCTCAAATCTGGGCCTGCCCCGGGGGTCACAGTTTTCAACAGAGGTATAAAGGGAAATGTTTAAAAATTCTTCTGCGCTGAAACTACATGAGCTAGATGTCTAATATTTTGCTTGTACAATAAGCTTGTGGTACGTTCTATAAGTTTGTTCAACTCGAGATCATTTGGTATTTTAAATAGATTTATATATGGAAAAACATTAAAACCTGTTAAATGCTGAGCGTGAAGAGACAGATACAACCATCCAACCAGCATTGGCCCCGGGGTTTATCCCCAGCCCTGGGGACATACCCTCCGGGTTGTAACTTAGAAACTGTTGTGATCCCCACCCTAAATTCATATACAAGTAATTGACATGAACAGATTCAGACATCCAACCAGCATTGGCCTTGGAGTCTATCCCAACCCCTGGGGCGTTAGCCCCTGGGTCATAACTTGGAAACCATTAAGATCTCCACCCTGTAACCATATATACACTTAATGGACATTTACAGATGTATACAACCATCCAACCAACATCGGCTCCATCCCCACCCCTGCGGAAATAGCCCCTAGGTCATAACTTGGAAACCGTTGAGATATCCACCCTAGAACCATATAATTATACACTTGCTAGGCATTAACAGAAGGATATAACCATCCAACCAGCATTGGCTCTGATGTCCATCCCCACCCCTGGGGACATAGCCCCTGGGTCAGATACTTGCAAACTGTTGAGATCTCAATCATTTGAATAAACTAGAAATTACTGACCCTTCATATATCAGATCCCGGTAGCTGATGACCAATCATTTGAATAAACTTGTATTATTGACCCGTCATATATTAGATCCCGGTCGCTAATGACCAGTTATTTGAATAAACTTGTATTATTGACCCGTCATATATCAGATCCCGGTAGCTGATGACCAATCATTTGAATAAACTAGAAATTACTGACCATCATTTGAATAAACTTGTATTATTGACCCGTCGTATATCAGATCCTGGTAGATGATGAATGAACTAGTGTTATTGACCAATCTGATGTATTCATCAATCAGAACAAAAGTATGACTGTGTGACAGCATCATGTGTTGTTTATTTCAATTTCAGTTGATTATTTAGGCAGTGATCGCTCCAACTACAGTTTTGACCATTTTGATGAACCTGATAAGGGTATAATATGTTAATGTATGGTAGCATCTGTTGGGTTCTATAGAAGTTTGGGCTTATTTGGCTTCTTTTCATTCAATATTATAATTTTACAATTATGGACTTTTGATGTGGTCGCTACATGGTACTATGGACCTGAGTAAACCACATATAGACCAAAATAAAAAAAGTCCATAGTTATCATGTTATATAGACTATTATAATTATCAGGAATAAATTAGTATAAGGCAATAAATGCAAAATATTTCACAGTACAAACGCTCACTGATCATATATGCTTTATTTAAATTTGCATAGTTATCACTTGTCACTTTCCATGTTAAGATCACGCTAAAAAAAGAAACACATGTAGATATCACTTTTCAATAGACGTTGCAGGAGTTCGAATCACGAGCTGTCAGTGGTCATCTGATTTCAAGTGAACCAATCGGAGAAAAGAATTTTGTCACTTATATTATTTTTTAAATCATCAAATCAATTATAATATTGATATTATGATATCCGTAGTCAATAAAATATTTTGATAATGAAGTCCAAACATTAGTTCAGTTGTTTGATATAAGTCTGTCAAAAAACCCTAGCTTTGTTTAGATATGGATACCGTTTTTGCATGTAGTTACATAGTTGGGAGATGGTTGTTTTTCTTGTTACAATGTTTCTTTTTAAAAAATAGATTTTCGTCAGATTTCAGACACTTAATTTTGAAAATAAAATTTCTTATTGCATGTTACTTTTGTGATTTTTAATTCCTGTAAAAAATAACCATTCTTAGTTCTGTGATTGGAAGGTAATTAAAACATGCAGTTTTTTCTTGTTTAATAGTATTGATCCATTTCTTTTAACCATTTATAAAACAAAAGATTTATGATTTAACATTGATCCTCTCTTGAAATAAAAGAATTCTTTTCATTTTTGGTACGTATACATATACAAAAATCAAAAAATATTGTTTATTTTAATCAGATTGTATTTATAAGCAGTATGTAAAATCATGTTGCACAAAAACAAAACTATGCCCTTTTACTTACAGAGGATTTTGGAGGTCATGGTAACAGTATCCATGGTGTTGGTGGCCGTGGCAACAAGAGAGCGCAGATGCGTTACTGTCTGCGCGTGTTGAGAAGTGTGGTATCCACGGGAGATGAGATGGCGCTACAGGATCTGGCTGACCAGGGAGCCATCAATCAAATTATCAGTGAGTCTTATCCTGATTCACAGTATTTAATGTGGATATTCTATTCCCATTTATAGTCATGTCAGACAGGTGTTTTCCTCATGTGAGATAAATGAGACATGACGTCATGTTGACAACACTTTATTCTATCCTTAAATCAGAAATTACTTATTGGTTTATGCCCGTACGAAGCACATAATGGGAGAAAAAATCTCATATTCGGGATAAGAATTGAAACCAGGACCTTGGCAGGGCCTCGTCCCCATTGCAGCTATGAACCCTCGGGTGAGATTTTCCTAACTCACATGGATACTCATGATGGATTCTTATATTTTCATTTGAATAAAGGCTGGTGGATAGCTACTTGTACGAAAATACTAAAAAGTAAAAATAATTTATTTACATCACTTGGATGAAATTATTTTTGAAAGGTGTGTATGTTATATAATGGTGTTAACAAAATGTCTAGTTATTGAAAGTCATTGAAATAGGTTCTTAAACATGCTTGTTTACAGTTTATATTTGTCGTGTTGTACATTTGTTGCAGCCATTTTGACAAATGCTATCAGCAGTAACACAGAAGATGATGCCATAGACGTAGAGATGCAGTCAGACATGATGATGATCCTGTCCTGTCTCTGTGACAGTGATATGCATAGAAAGGTACACACTTGTTTTGGGGCCGCTGTGGCCCAGTGGTTAGCACAGTAGACTCATAGTCCAGAGATCTCGGGTTCAAGTCTCAGTTGCACAGCTGGGTTATTCGATGTGTCATAAGACAAAACACTGCCTTAACCCTCTTCTGGTGAACGGTGACTTAAACAGAACAGTCCCGTATAATGGAATCTAGGAATATATATATCCTTCCAGCATGTTAAAGAACTGAAAAAGCATATGAATCTATTTGAAAGCTAAGTAAGAGTAGGGCACTTTTCCCAGAATCCTATGTCTGCTTCCTCTTTCCCTAACTAGTACGTTAATAAGCCTTAAACAACCACTAAATTACAGTCTTCGCACAAACTTGAAACAAAAGCACTATACCTGTACAATAAAGTATACCTACAATTTATTTACCTAAAAAAATTGACATTTGACTTAGGGAAGAGTATGCTGACACAAAATTTGCCTGAGCTTTGTTGGAAAACAGCCCCATTCTTGTTTTTATATTGCTTTTTGTCTGCCACAGGAACTCTTTGGTGAGGAGGGAGTGAATGTATGTGTCAACTATCTACGGACCAATCCAAAACTTCTCAACAGTGGACTAGGTCACCACAGACTCCTCTTGACAGCAGTAGACTGTGTTTGGTAAGTGTTTGTGAACTATCAAAGGACCAGTCCCAAACTTCTCAACAGTGGACTGGGTCACCACAGACTCCTCCTGATAGCAGTAGACTGTGTTTGGTAAGTGTTTGTGAACTATCAAAGGACTATGTCCCAAACTTCTCATCAGTGGACTGGGTCACCACAGACTCCTCCTGATAGTAGTAGACTGTGTTTGTAAGTATGAGTGAACTATCAAAGGACCAGTTCCAAACTTCTCACAAGTGGACTGGGTCACCACAGACTCCCCCTTACAGCCCTAGACTGTGTTCGGCAAATCTTAAACGTTCTAACAAATCCCAACCATTGTCCAAAATGTAATGATCAAACATGTTAAACATTCATTTTGAAAATAAATGCCCTTGGCCAGGACTGTTTGTGGGTTGTTTTTTTCGGTGAAGAAGGCACTTGCCAGCTGTCCATAGGCACTTGTTTTGGGAGTTGCGCTATTGGACTTCTATGGCTCTGTATACAATATTTCAGAAGATAATGTTTACGGAGACCTGTATCCAGTTTATATAATAATTTCAACTGTTGTATTATTCAGGTGTGCTATTGTTGGTTGCTATGCAACAGAAGACTATCTTCTGGAGAAAGAGGGAGTTTTCCTGTTGATTGACCTTTTACAGGTATGTCATAACCATGGTCATTTTCTTTTTTATTTATTTAGAATGTACATATTTATTTCTGAATTTCGAGTCATAATTAGATTAATAATTAAACATATATAATGTAATACTTTTGTATGTATATTTTGTTTAGGAAATATCACATTAGCACAGTACTCTCTATTAAAAAGGTCTAAAAGGTCACACTGGAAGGCAAAGTTCAACGTGGCTATATTCATGGCTGCTCAGTGTGGAGGGCTTTTGATGATAATGCATAGAAATATAAGTTTCATCCTCATGGTGTGTTGTGAACAATGAGCATACCAATGTCAACACAGATAAAGCACCTCCGTGGTCAAGGGGTTAAAAATGCTGCATTGTAATACTTCTCGCCTCTCACCGCTGCAGGTTCGAATCCCACTGGGAGCTCAACTTGTGAGAAAGTGTCTATTCTTACAGATGGCGGAAGGTATTCAGTATTGGTTCTACCCAGGAATAAGTGGGTGGTCTGCCACCACCACAAAAAAAGCAATCGTCATACATAGCCTAAAACGTGTGAAAAATGAACAAAAAAATCAACACAGATCAGCATAATGTTAAGTTCTTTTCTCAATCTCTTCCCAGGAGTGTCCTAAGGGCATGCACAACTTGATATTGGGTTGTCTGCTGGACCTGTGCGAGAACCCCAAGACTGTACATCATGTGCTTACATGGAGAGGAAAAGACAGTTCATCTGCGGCTCATTTATTCTGCGAGATATGGAGGAATGAGGAGCGAGACATTGGGGTCAGGAGAGACCAGAATGGGGCTATTGCAGGTAACTTATTGGCTTTCAAAGAACTGTTGATGTCAGAGGTAATTAGAGGGTTTCCAAATCTACTATGTATCTTAAATAACTAAATAATTTGCAAAATCAATTTTGTTTTGCTCTAAATAGTCCTTATATAGTGGCACACATTGATATTTTTTATGTACAGCAGTTATGAATGCCTGGCTGTGAATAAACGCATTTTCCAGTTTCTTACCATTATAATATTAGTGTCTGTATAATTGATGATAGAACTTCAATTTTATAATTGCAGATGTAAAGAGACCTCTCATGGGCTCCCTCCAAGACCAGCAGGGATTCACCCCTCTGCCAGCCAGCTGCCCCAGCCAGGCCATCGTGGATGTTTCCGAGAATATGAGGGCTAAAGTATACTCGATCTTCTGCAAAATAGGTCAGTGAACAATTGCTTCTTATAACAAATTCATTATAATGCAGTCCCTTCAAATTACGATGGGCAGTCAAGAAGTGATACTGATGGTAAAAACTTTCTTGCTTTCTGTTCAAATTGTACAAATGCTCCTTGCAATAGGTTCATTGTATGTCCCAAAACATTTCTAAGTTGCCGATGAAAACGTAAATTAACTGTAGAGACTTATGGTATGCCGTGGTGGTGCAGCACTATTATAATACACACTGCCATTCATACATACAACCGGAACTCTTTATATCAAGCCAACATTCTCCACATACAATTCAGAAGGCATGTTGTTTGTTGTTGTTTACTTGCAGTATAGGAGAACTTGTTTTTTAATGAAACTGTTTAATAAGTATATGGTGTAATCAAGTGGGTAGCTGGTCTTCAAATTACACATTTTTTAATTAGCAATATTTGTATTAAAGCAAGTATATGTAGGATTACTTAAGTGCACTTTATCTCCTATATGGTGCTTACACTTGAAAGTGTTTACAGTGCCCAATATATTGAGGTGTAATGAAAGATATAATGGCATATGCAGTCATGTTAAATATTTGATCCTGAAAACAGTTTACTTTATCTCCTATATGGTGCTTACACTTGAAAGTGTTTACAGTGCCCCATATATTGAGGTGTAATGAAAGATATAATGGCATATGCAGTCATGTTAAATATTTGATCCTGAAAACAGTTTACTTTATCTCCTATATGATGCTTACACTTGAAAGTGTTTACAGTGCCCAATATATTGAGGTGTAATGAAAGATATAATGGCATATGCAGTCATGTTAAATATTTGATCCTGAAAACAGTTTACTTTATCTCCTATATGATGCTTACACTTGAAAGTGTTAACAGTGCCCAATATATTGAGGTGTAATGAAAGATATAATGGCATATGCAGTCATGCTAAATATTTGATCCTGAAAACAGTTTACTTTATCTCCTATATGATGCTTACACTTGAAAGTGTTTACAGTGCCCAATATATTGAGGTGTAATGAAAGATATAATGGCATATGCAGTCATGCTAAATATTTGATCCTGAAAACAGTTTACTTTATCTCCTATATGATGCTTACACTTGAAAGTGTTTACAGTGCCCAATATATTGAGGTGTAATGAAAGATATAATGGCATATGCAGTCATGCTAAATATTTGATCCTGAAAACAGTTTACTTAATCTCCTATATGATGCTTACACTTGAAAGGGTTTACAGTGCCCAATATATTGAGGTGTAATGAAAGATATAATGGCATATGTAGTCATGCTAAATATTTGATCTTGAAAACAGTTTGTGTGTTGAAATGCTTATTTATGGAAAAATGAAAAATACTTAATTTGCTTGTCTAAACAACCATTAACATGCGCCTTAATGTGTTTATTGATATACTTTCTTCTACAGGTTTCACAGATTTGCCAGGTCTTACTGTAGAAGATCACATCACCCTGACAGTGATAGAAAAGTACTTGGACTTCAAGGTAAATCAAGCAGTGTTCACGTTGTATGACCTTTCAACTTTGTATTTATTGCCAGCTGTGTGCTTGGTGAATAATGGTGTCCGTCGCCTTCTTGCATTTTATAACACAAATATGTAGGACTAGAATATTGGATATTAGTGATCTAACTATGAGCTGGTGACATCTGTATTCACAATTCACCCCACACTATACTATGGCATGTAAAGAGTGGTGACCTCTTGATTATGTTCATGTTTGCTGAATTGTTATTTAGGGCTTTTGCTGAATTGTTATTTAGGGCTATTCCATTAAAACATACATGGGACCCAAGGAAGGCACTTTTGAAATTGACCACCCACCCATAGATGCAAAATGAGTTTGCAAGACCCACCTATAGAATTTAAGTTGGCTAAAACGAATTTTGCATCTATGCATGGGTGTAATTTTCAGGATCATGATATTTTCACACATCGCCGTAAAAATGGCCGGGAACGCCGCCCAGACATTCTCGGGACAGTCAGACTTTTCAAACTAAAATCCAACCAGTAGTAGTTTTTATTGTGTTTAACGTATTCTCTCCCTTGATTAAGTTCATCAATTTGAAAGCGTGCATTTCATTGCTTGATTGCATGATTTAAACCAATCCCATAACAGCTTTCATATTGACATTGAGTGGTCATACAAATTTGTCTCATTGGACAGAAGAAGAAAGATCACTCGAATATTAATAGATCCTCGTTTTCTCAGATGGGTGAAGTCTGGACAGATTCTTATATTACTTGATGCTTGTTTTCCCAGATGGGTGAAGTTTGGACAGATTCTTATATTACTAGATGCTTGTTTTCCCAGATGGGTGAAGTTTGGACAGAGATTCTGTCAGAGTTGGAGCAGGAGAGTGTACGCCCCACCACGCCCGACATGGAGGCTGTAGAGGCTATATCACGTGCGATAGAAAACCGTGCTGAGATTGTGGCCGGTACACAACAAGAATTACTGGAGGCACAATACAGCCAGGATGTGCTCAATGAACAGGAGTTCTATGCTGAGGTAAGCCTTTGTCTACAACAGTAGCTCATGTCACCTCGCACTGTGGTAGGAATTGTAACAACTTAATAGCTAAACTGTTCCAGTTATTTATTCCATAGTGAATGTTGTTACTATACATATATACTGAGGGAAAAAAGTTTTGCAAGTGTTTTTAGATAAAACAATACTGTATACAAGATATACTGACATTTTGGGACTTTACGGGCTTGACCCCTACGTTCATTTATTTGTTACTTCATTAAGATGTTCCACTGTTATTGATGTGTGTTTAATAAAATATTGTGTCTGTGTCAGTAGTTTCTTGATTTTACAACCAAAAATGTATTATTTCCAGGGTGCAACAACAACTTCCTAAACTTTTTTCCCTCAGTATAATTTATGTAATAGCTATAATTAGAGCCTAATAGCAAAAGCTTAGGTGACTTAAATAGAATTGAATTGAATTGGGTTTTAAGGTGAACAATCACATGAACGGTTATATGGCACCTAACAGGCATGAACAGGCCAGGCTCATCCTCCATGTACATAGAGATAAAATATGGAAAATGGGCCTAGAACCTTCTCACCCTGAACTGCAGAGTTGCTGCAAATTCTATCGTAGAAACTCCATTTACTCTGGAGCCACGTTTATTGTTTTTCTGCCACTGCTCTTTTGATATGAGCGAGATGGCACCTCTGACTCAAGACGACTACAAAAGTGATGTCATTTATGCATTTTGAAATCATGACTTATTTGCATATTTTCTAATAAAAAGCATGTGTTGTTTTCGTTTAGATTCGAGAGAACTACAGACAGAAGGAAAAGCAGTTGATTGATTTCTCTGACTTTGTAGCCAGGACCTCTAACTATGAACTTCTGAAGGTAGGTAGCTCATACATCATAACTGCTGTATATATAGAAGGTTTTCCATGTATTATGGTACTGTATTGTGGGTGTGGCGGGTTTTCCATGTACTATGGTACTGTGGCGGGTTTTCCATGTATTATGGTACAGTATTGCGGGTACTGTGTGGAGGGTTTTCCATGTATTATGGTACTGTATTGTGGGTACTGTGTGGCGGGTATTCCATGTATTATGGTACAGTATTGCCAGTACTGTGTGACAGGTTTTTCATGTTTTTTAGCTCGACAATTCACAGAAAAGGGAAGCTATTCTAATCGCCCCGGCATCTGCATAAAATTAGCGTTCCCATTAGTTAACCTTTTTCGGTAAGCTCATATCTCAGAAACTGCATGACAGAATTCAAACTTCACTCATATATTCAGTATAGATAGATAATATGTTTGCAACCTATTTTGACAAAGTTATGCCCCTTTTTGTACTTAGTCAATTTCTCCATTAACCTATTTTGGTAAGCTTGTATCTTAGAAACTGCTTGACAGAAACTTTACACATGTATTCACTATAATAAGAGGAACTGGTATAAACAAGTGCCATAACTCTATTATAAATTTTATTGAATTATGTCCCTTTTTCAACTTAGTTGCCCAATAAACAGACATGGTCTTGAAAAGTCTAGCTTGCTGTCATCAGACAGCTCTTGTTTAATTTATTGTTTATTTAGCTGTCATAACAAACTCACAAAAGTAAAACTTGCAAATTAGAGAATGACTTTGTTACAAAATATGTTCTGATTTCTACCTTTCAGGCTGCTAAAGAAAGGCAGGAATACTCAGTGGAGGCATCAAGAATACCAAATGAATACAAGAAGTCGTAAGTATGCTTTACTACCTGAATTTATTATCACTCTATAAAATCAAGGAAGTATGTTGGTTTCGTAACAGTTGGTTTTAGCGTAATTTATTTTCAAGTATTTTTTACAGCAAGCAAAAAACATGATGGATTAGAACAAAATCATATGTTTATAGATCTAGGTTTTCCTTTCCTAAATTCAAAATAATTTCTGTTGCTTACTTTTCCTTCCCTGCAATGACAGGCTGTTGTCTTGATATGTTGCTCAGCAAAGCCTCAAATCATATCATTTTATCCAATTTATTAATATATTCAATATCAAACAGTCACTCATGTAAGATCCTCTATATAGTAATTAACAATAAAGGTCTACCTGTGTGTCTTAGAGATGACACATTGTTGACCTTGTACTATGTTGTGCATGATGACACGTTGTTGACCTTGTACTATGTTGTACGTGATGACACGTTGTTGACCTTGTACTATGTTGTATGTGATGACACATTGTTGACCTTGTACTATGTTGTACGTGATGACACGTTGTTGACCTTGTAATATGTTGTATGTGATGACACGTTGTTGACCTTGTACTATGTTGTACGTGATGACACGTTGTTGACCTTGTACTCTGTTGTACGTGATGACACGTTGTTGACCTTGTACTATGTTGTACGTGATGACACGTTGTTGACCTTGTACTATGTTGTACCTGATGCACATTGTTGACCTTGCACTATGTTCTACGGGTTGACACGTTGACCTTGTACTATGTTGTACGGGTTGACACGTTGTTGACCTTGTACTATGTTGTATGTAATGACACGTTGTTGACCTTGCACTATGTTGTACTTGATGACATGTTGCTGACCTTGTACTATGTTGTACGAGATGACACGTTGTTGACCTTGTACTATGTTGTACGTGATGACACATTGATGACCTTGTACTATGTTGTACGTGATGACACATTGATGACCTTGTACTATGTTGCACTTGATGTCACATTGTTGACCTTGTACTATGTTGTACGTGATGACACGTTGTTGACCTTGTACTATGTTGTACTTGATGACACGTTGATGACCTTGTACTAAGTTGTACGTGATGACACGTTGATGACCTTGTACTAAGTTGTACGTGATGACACGTTGTTGACCTTGTACAATGTTGTACGTGTTGACACCTTGTTGATCTTGTTCTATGTTGTACGTGTGTACATGATGACACGTTGTTGACCTTGTACTATGTTGTGCGTGATGACATGGTTGAAATTGTACTATGTTGTACGTGATGACACGTTGTTGACCTTGTACTATGTTGTACGTGATGAACATTGTTGACCTTGTACTTTGTTTTACATGATAATCGATATAATCGATCTCCAGACTGGCATTGATCAGAAGTGAGTTGCCAAATCACTTTAAGTTGTTTGACACTAACAAATATTACCTATTGCTTTGTTTGCAAAAGATTTCCATGCGAGTTTCTCATTCACGTATGCTTTTGTTTTTAACTTTCAGTGACTTTTTTCATGAAACAGAACTACGAAACATTAAAACTACAGTAAGTATGTTTAAAACATCTGGTACTTGAGTAAATTGTGTTGGAATAAATTTATTTTGATTGATTTCCTCAATGTGCGTTATATTAGACACTTAGTTCAAATTATTTATCAGCTCAACATTGTTACAATGCCAATTCTGAAGCACATTCTGCTTGCAGTGGTAATCTGCACTGTCTGATGTGCGGTTACTTCCAGTTGCATTTCTGAAGAAATACTTTGTATTTATCAAATATAAAAATAGTATCTTGTATCAGTATTGGCTCCACCTATCTGATGGTGCATGTCCGTCTGTTTATATAGGCTTTGTATAGGCTTATTTTAACATTATAGCAAATTCAATGCATGTATTACAGAGTTATTGCCCTTGATAATGTTTAAATAAGGGAATTTTAGTGTGTTTTTTACTTGGTATACAATGTTAAACTCCTTAACCACTTAACTAAAACTTTATTTGTGTAAGTATCATCAAAAGACCATTTGTCTGACACCAAAGTTGGGTTAATATACAGTGTCAAAGGTTGTTTGGTTCGTAACTTCTAAACCACTTCTAAACCACTTCAGATAATGGGTTGAATAGAGCATGTGTGTCACACCCATTTGGGGGTTGCATGTTTAAGGCTAAGGGTTGCATGATTAAGGCAAAGGTCATAAATCAAGGTCGTACAATTTTCACGTCAGGCCCATTCCATGACTTAAAATATTAAAAATAATGGCGCGAAACTTGATTGTTGTACAAGCCATGTTATATAGTGGCGCATCCACAGGCTATTTGGGGCCTCTTGTTTTATTGACAGCGTCAAGAATTAAAGATACTCTGTAATTTAAATTTGCATGTATAATCAGAGCACCATTTTATTGTGTTTACCAGACATTCAGTAGTAGAGTTGTGGAAATAGAGAGCACACCCAATGAACTGACTGGGGGCCCACTGACCAAATACGACACCCAGACCGGCACAGTGCGGGGCAGAAAAATTATTAAACAAGCCATGTCGTCATAAAAATCAAGTTATATGTAAGTATAGCATGCTAAACAATTTAGTATTAAACACATCATAATAAAATATGAGATTATGTAATTTGAATCAGTTCAATATTTACTGAATGGATCTTCATAACAGTTGATTTATCACATGACATCTTTTGATCGGTCTCTGGATGTACACAAATGAAATTGGATACATTAAATGTTGGTTTAACAATAATAAACTAGAAGGTCAGGCTGCATATCGAGCCCCAGGTTGAAGTTTAATCCTGCAAGAAAGAAGCAAGGTACTCAAGAAATAGGCAAGATACGTATGTCCTAGAGGAGACCAGATGTGACACATGTCGTAGAGGAGACCAGATGTGACCTATGTTTTGTCCAGAGTAGGTCACAGCAACCTGAAATTGTGCACATGATGTTAGATGCATATATTAAGGAACATTCTGGGGGAATTTGGTGAAAATCCTGCGAGAAAAAAGCAAGATATGCGTAGCGAAGACCGAATGTGACCTATATTTCGTGAAAGTAGGTCACAGTGATCCGAACTGTTGCACACAGTGTTGGATGCTTAAGGAACATTTTGGTAGAGTTCGATCAAAATCCTGCAAGTAATGAAGAAAATATAAACAAATGAAAGTATGACGCACAGACTAACGGACGGACGTATGTCCCTATGGATGGTACCTTAAGTGCCTTTTCCTTTGTTTTAGATCAAATGAATGACCGCTTATTCAACAGTAGGCTTAAGTGGTTACAGAATAAATTGTATGGAATTCCTTTGTGTTAAGCCACACCTCCTACCACCTAATGTAGTGAACGTGTATACATCCGGATGACATTTTGACTGTTAAGGGACTCGACAAAAAGCAAGCTGTAGTAACATGTAAAATATCTGTATAAATGTTCCAAGCAGGACTGAATTTATTATAAACATCGTGAATGCTGTGTAATGTGATGTGTTTCAAACAACATGTACTGTATCTGATTGAATGCATGACCGTGAACTGTTACACGTGTGACTACTGTGTAATGTGATTTGTTTCAAACAACATATACTGTATTTGATTGAATGCATGACTGTAAACCATTAAATGTGCGAACACTGTGTAATGGGGATTTGTTTCAGACTACATAATCATATTGGATCTGATTGAATTTTATATTTCAGATTCCTAAGTATGAATTTTATATTTTAGATTCCTAAGTTACTAACAAGAAAAGAAGAGGAAATCTCTTGGGAGTGGTGGTTCAAAAGGGACTTCTGTTCTCAGTCAATAAAAACAGCAATCATATGACAAATTATTGAAAACAAACATTCGTACTGTGATTATTTAGGTCATTCATCAAAACTTCTGTTGTGGGAAGTGTGTCCTTGTTTCAAATAAACAAAAGCGAAACAAATTTATTGCAACTTCTCTGAACTGGGTAAGAAATGTTGCTTTAACATTAATTGCGTCATGATTAGACAAAATCACTTCGATTTCAACTCGAGTTAAATGTGTAAAAGAATACTAAACTCCATATTCTTCACAAACATCATGATGTTGTTATGTTTAAAACTGTAGAGAGAAGGTGTTGCATTGTTTTTGAAATCATTTATATAGTAATAGGAACTTCACGTAGTATAAATTTTGGAATTTCAACCAATTTATTATAAACATCGGTCATTTTAATGAAAAAAACAAGTTGCATATGCACCAAGACTGAAAACACCAAATTTGAAGAAAACAAATTAACAAAATTGTTGTTCAATAATGTTGGAATACTGTTCAAATGTACCCATACAAAATGTCATTTATTACAAGAAAATGAAAAATAAAATGTATTTTTAAAACATTTAATATGGGGCTGTTGAGTATATAAGCATTTCTGAAAAGTAATGAATTTTGGTGACAATTTTATGAAGATGTGAATATGTTAGTTGTGTTTCTCAAATATTTTTTTTTTGTTACCTTCACACATTGTTTCAGAAGATACTCTAGCCTTTTTTGTGGACTACGTGTATCAGTATTTTACTTAATTACTCTTTCTTTTGTTTCTTTTTTTCTTCTTTTTTTTAAACAAAATTTAGAATTGGTTTGAATTAATTTTTTCTTTTGTTATTAAAATTGTTCCTTCAGAAACATGATTATCTTTTTTCAGACTGTGATATCTTTGTTGAACTTAATGTAAACTCATATTTGTGTAATTATGGCATGTACATGTGTTTGGATTGAATTTGTGGAACTTAAATATATATTTATGAAATAAATTCTGTCCATGAAACATGAATCTTTGTTGCTATTTTCCACACCACTGGTATAGTAGAGACGCTGCATATAAACCTTTCTTGTCTCTCACCATTGCGGGATTGAATCCCACTGGTAGCTTGACTTGTCAAGTGATAAAGTGTCGATTCTTACGGATGGCAGGAGGTACAATGCTGGTTCTATCCAGGAAATATGGGGAGGTCTGCCTCTACCACAAAAAGAAATCCACAATCATGCAAGGCCCAACATGCTAAAATGACGAAAAACATCAAAAAAATCACACCAGTAGCCATCGAAATTGTATAATGAAACTTTTGTGAAGGATTATCAGAGGTTACTTGGATTTGTTACAATCAATATGATATCGAAGCAATACAACTGAATATATTTGGCGTGCATTTTTAAATACTTTCGGGACTCAAAGCAACATCTGTCTACAAATACACAGAACACAGACTGCCAAAGACGACTTTAACAAAGTACATGGGTGTTGATAAACAGTTATCATAGTTTGTAATTCTTACAGTAACACCAAATAAAGGCAATTCCCATGTCACAAGGCGTGTAAAAGATGGACAATACCACATCATCACATGTCCTGTCTAACGAGGGGCACGTACAAATCAAAAGCTATACTCATGGTGGGTAATTTAAAACAACAAACAGGTGTTCAATACAAATAGTTTACTGTTTCATAATATATTTAAAATACATAATCACCGGCTTCAGATCTGTAAATAATTACAGCTTAAATTGTCCTGAGCCTTATACTGCAAGGATATTTTGTTTAGTGAGTAGATTCAATAATGAAACCTGATTATGGTATTCCCTCACCCCACCTACAAAGCCCCTTTTCACCGAAATTTGTAAAAGCGTTATTAATGCCAAGAAAGTCAAAATGTTTATTTTATTAACCCTTTAAAGGGACACATGGCAATCTGGAGTTTTGTATCAGGCATTACAATTAGTACAGCGATTTATTAATCCTGTATCATTTCGACTTTAAAACTGCTTGCATATAATTAAATAAAAAATAGAGTATTCTATTTCCTTCATTATTCTTTACATTTTTTTAAAATACATTAATGGTGCAATTTTATCAAAAGTCAGTAATATGTAATTTGCTTTGAACTATTCTAACAATTAATATTAATGATTGAACAAATGCAAGTTACGAGAAAAACTAACAGGGAAACCATGAGTTTTTAAAAAATCAAGCTTGCCATGTGTCCCTTTAATGAAAATGATATATACTTGATGTTGTCTTGTGTGTAAATGTATAATATAACCCCTAAATACGCCTTCTTTCACTCAATTTTCCACGCTTTACTTCGGTATTATTTGTACACCATATCTTTGTGTAAAGTATGCTACCAAGGTAACAAATGTTGACATATAGTATGTATATAACTTAGCTATAAATAGACCATACTGTCCCGCTAACTACTGGGGTATGCATTAGCGCAGTGATCATAATGCATTTTTGTAAACGAGATGGCGTACCTTAGTCTTTTTCCAACCCGTATAATGAATTTGTGTGACGAGTGGTACGTTTACAACCCTACTGATTGGATTGTGGAATACCCTTAGTCTGAAGACTTCCAAAAATTTGATTTATGATTTATCTGACATTTCACACAATCTGCCTTGAAAAGCCAAAATAACTGCTGTTGTAAACCTGCTGCATACCACTGCAGAAAACGGCTGACGGCTGCAAACTAGGTCACGTTTTACTTCCTGCACCCCTTATGTTACCAAATCGCCAGACGTGTCTTCACCATCAAGGCAGTTATAATGATGGAAAGTAACCAAGGTAATTTCCAAAATTATATGAATACAAAACGTCATTCATTTGATAAATAACAAGACCATCAGATGACTGTTTTTATCACACCGTTTGTCCGTATTCTGAAAACAAATTGTGATGTTTCACCCGACTTGGCAGCTGACGAGTCCAGTCTACATCCTGGACAAACAAGCGTTATCATACACAAATAGAATGAACCGTTTTCAACAATGTCACACTTGAAGCATGTATAGGGTTCGCTGGAAACATTTTTATTGGCAGATCCCACACCATAGTTTCAACGTTGATTGTTGATGGTCCTCTCCAGGTGGCGCTCTCATCCGGGTTTGTGGGTCGTTCTGGACCTGTGATTGGCTCGACAGATGTGACAAACTCGAAGTGAAGTCTCCATCTTTGGCAAACTGTTTTGATTATAAACGGAAATCAAAGACGTAATAGACTAAACAAATAATGACAAAACAACAAACTTATATATCAATAATTATTCGAGTGCGAGAGTCGGCTTATAAAGAAGAACAAATGTTGTTGAACGGCTCATCTACATATTTTTCAGCAATAAAGCGGTATAGCGTAGGTGGCAACAATTAACCTTTACCTTCTTTTTTTTTAATCATGACCGAGGGGTTAACGATGTTACTTGTAAACCTTCTCACCTCTCACCGGTGCGGGTTCAAATCCCACTGGGAGCTTGACTTTAAGTGAGAAAGGGTCGATTCTTACGGATGACGGAAGGTGTACATTAATTGTTCTACCCAGGAAAAGTGGGTGGTCTGCCTCCACCACAAAAACATCGACTGTCATATATAACCCTACATGTGTTGAAAATGACGTAAAACACCATACAAACCAAGTACTGGTTGCATGCAATGGCTCAAATAAATCAAACAATCATCATGAAACATTAAGGTACAAGGAGAGACTATGACACTAACCAATATCTGTGATAAATCCTGGTGTGGCGGTCAGTGGTACGGGAATACTGAAATGTGACTTGAGAGTATGTAGACACGTGTCCTGGTGTTTCACGTATGACGTGACTGCGCTGCCCTGGCTCGCTTTCTTCCGACACTCCTCGGATATCTGCTCCTCACTTTGTAAGGTGATAGAATACTGTAATGTAATAATGAAGGAAAATTATCACATTTCTTTAAAGGGAATATTGACGTATTTTCATTAATAGTTTTATTATTAAGTTCTGGAAAAGGTGAAAGAATTATCAAAATCGGATGATAAATAAATCTGGTCCAAACTTTAATATGAATACAGTTGTATTATCAAACAATTGTACTGAATTTCAGCTTCGATCAATTTATAAATAAATCATTTCCATTTGAGTGATGCTAAAATCATAGGCATTTAACTCAAAGGGTGTTCCATGGAACACTTGTATTTTCTGCCATGTGCTTATTTCAGCAAGGAGAATCTAACTATAAAGTTTGAAGACGGTGTGAAATCCTTCATGAATTATGGAGAGGTGTGAAATCCTTCATGAATTATGGAGAGGTGTGAAATCCTTCATGAATTATGGAGAGGTGTGAAATCCTTCATGAATTATGGAGAGGTGTGAAATCCTTCATGAATTATGGAGAGGTGTGAAATCCTTCATGAAATATGGAGAGGTGTGAAATCCTTCATGAATTATGGAGAGGTGTGAAATCCTTCATGAATTATGGAGAGGTGTGAAATCCTTCATGAATTATGGAGATTTTATTTTAAATTGTTAAAATTTAGGAAAAACAGCATAACTCCGCATTGGATAACTGATAAGAAATAACCGTTTACAGTTTCATGACCTCACTATTTTGCCAAGTTATGAGCTACATTAGGTTTCATGAAAAGGGGCATAGCTCTGCCAAAATGAAAGTCAGAATTATTGGACATGTCAATAGCACTGAATAATTGATAAGGAAGAATATATTACCAAGTAATGAGCTATGTTAGGTTGCAGGTTAAAAGCTTTATAAAAAGGGGCATAACTGTCAAAATGAAAGTCAGAGTTATTGGACACTTGTAACAACATTCCTTGGGGTAAGATGAAGAGTGTGAAGTTTCATGAACATAGGTCTCATACTTTTTATGTTATGGCCAGTTATGAGCTTGGTTAGGTTGCAGGTTAAACCTTTATGAAAAGGGACATAACTGTTGAAATAAAAGTCAGAGTTATTGGAAATGTGTAACGACATTCCTTTGGGGTAAGATGAAGATGTGTGTGAAGTTTCATGAACATAGGTCAAATACTTTTCAAGTTATGGCCAAGGTTAGTTAGCTGGTTAAATTGTAACAGACGGAAGATGAAGACAGACTACGGACAAAATGATTCCTAAGTGTCTGCTATGCTACTCAGGCGACAAAACAAATTAAGTGATAGTCATTTTATGTTCAGCATTAAAAAAAAAAAAAAAAAAAAAAGGGCGAAATTCATCTTTAAAACAACATATATTTCAATCTTTCACAATTTTTTTTTGGAAAACCAGTCAACACTACCTGAACACAGTTGACTGTTCCTTCCGAGAAGTCCATGATACCGATCATGTCTTCTCCAAGCTTGTACGCCTGCTTGAACATTATACATTTGGCCACCTTCCCTCTCCCGTTAGTAATATTGTACGAGTCTGTGAAAGATCAATATGAAATCATGACACAACAAACAATTGCTGCAGGTTTTGTCTACAGGATTTTTTGAAGTACAATATGAAGTACGGGGTCTCCATGGTTGAGTGGTAAGATTCTCTGACATATGCCCCTCACTGCTGTGAGTTTGCGCCCTCATGGGACCAAGAATCTTTATGCGAGGAAGTTATCTAGCTGCCTTGCGGAAGTTCGGTGGTTTTACCAAGGTTCCGTGCATGAAAATTACATGGTCACCTGGGGTCTTTCTCCACTAATGGAAGCTGAAAAGTCGCCATATGACATTAGCTGTTGGTGCGACTATAAAATACATTTCAATTCATTCAATATGAGTAGAATATTTCATACAGATTTCTTTTGGATTAAAACTGTTGTGATTCTTTAAAATCCTTTGTTTCAAAATGAGACAAGTTTAAACTGACTGAATGTTGGAAGCAAGGTTTTGCTTTGTTATTTGTATCATGCTTAGATTGTTTTCAATGTGTAAAATTTCATAATGAAAAATTTGATGCCAAAAAAATCCATTTTTGAATCTGATCAAGACTGCCACCACCTGATTCTGAATACGTGCCGAGACTAGGGTCAGGTAGAATTTATGGGCCCAGCTACCACATTAAACCAAAGCAGGATAAAAAAGGATACAGTACTCTAAATTCCAAAATATCCCCTTCAAAATGTCCCATACAAGGGTATACCCAGCGATCAGCTTCTACGTCACCTTTATAATGCAGTGATCACTTTAAGCGGAGATTTGGGGAGATTCCTTCATTGTTTTCTCAAATGTCTCATCCAAAAATATTAAATTGGCAAACAGATATCATCACTTTTACCAATTTGCAGTAAACGTGAAAATCTCACTAGAAACTGTAAAAAAACTCATATAATTTTGCAAAGTGAGAATTTTCTCTGCAAATGGTTTTGGGCCAGAGTGATCCCAGTTAAATGACATGGGCCAGATTTATAAGGAAATAACCGCATACTTATAATGTGCCCCTGACAATAGTCAACAATCTCGGTCGTGTTTTCTCACCTTTAGATACACTACTTATTCCCTTTACTATTCAGGTATGAGATACACAGTTCTGAATCAGAGCTAGGCTAACGTTAAGCGTTAAGTTATTTTTGTAAACAGTTGTATATCGTAAAAGTGGAAACCATTGCACATATTTTGCTGACCATATATTATTAGTTATAGAAGTATGTGGGGTCAGTAAGATTTATAGGGGTCGAGGCAATAGCCGAGTCCCCCTATATATCTGACTGACCCCACATATCTCTGTAGGGGGTCAGTAACAAACCCAATAACTGATTAATTGCATCGAGCATCTTTTTAAGGCAAACGCGATATTTAACCCATTTTAATAGAGCATCAACGTCATTGAGACGTTCGCGTAATTTGATGTTATGACGTTGATGTCACGACCGTTACAGTTTAAAAACATTATTAATTTACTTATTATGTTTGTTACTGATGCCTTAAAGAACTATTTGCAAATGATTTGAACTTTGAATCAGAATTGTAGTCCATACTGTTTTAGTGACCCTCTATGAAATCTACTGACCCACTATAAAATAATAAAGTGTCACCATGTGACCGCTCTAATCCAATAAAATTCCTAGGATTTTGTGCGAGGTGCAATAAAACTCTATGGACCAGCAGTAGAAGTTGAATTTTCAGTCTGTTGCAAACAAATGGAACTCTTAACTTAAGAGGGCCTCAGGGAAGATTAGTATTTTTACTAACTGGGCTACCCTCTTAAAATAAAGTCTTCAATTCAATTCAATTAAAACACAATGTTTAAGGACCTATTCCCCAACGCTGAATGGTCATTGGAAAAGTTATTATTATAATAAATATTGATGTCTTTAAACGTAGACTAGCTTTAATGAGAACTTACGTGGAGCTTTCCTGGCTGTCACAGTGGACAGTATCTGTAGGGCTATGTCTAACACCGAGTTCTCCTTCTGTGGCTGTAAGAAAGGGTTCGACGGGTGAACCTCGTCGGAGTCCGTATATACACTCAAGTCATTCAGACCTGAAACAATAAAGCAAAACATAGCCTCATAAACTTCATCAAAGTGGCCACAATGCACAAAAATAGAATTCATTCATTAATAACATACTCCAGAATAATTTGTTAAAAAAACTAAAATGGTGGTAGATAGTGCGACAACTAAATTGTCATGTCCTGAACTCAAATTGCATCTCAAATCTCTCTTTCTACTTTTCTACTGTTAATTCATTATATGAGGTACTATGTAAGATGAATACTGTTCAAACTTATCCACTTATTTATACTCAAATTAAATATTATGTTATATGTTAGATTGTACCTTAAACTACTTAACATGTACATGCCAAGAGAAAAAATCAATATTTTTTGTTCCTTTGGCTTAAAATGGCTATGCCGCCAATAACAGCCAACATTTTACATCGTAAGTACACCGTTTCTGAGCCTACTGATGACGAGGTATATGTATTGCTTGCATATTTTCAGAGTCCGAATTCTAATGACACAATGTAAACGGTTTTAGCCAGCCAGGATAGACCCCGAAGATGGAAAGTCGAATTAAGAGTTACTCGTGCTTGGTTTTGCACATAGTCAATCGCGGGTGTTTTTAGGACCCGTGAATAAACATTTTCTATTAATCGATGCATATGACCTTGGGCATCTGGATAGATTT
The DNA here is from genome assembly GCA_037043455.1 of Cyrtodaria siliqua. Lineage (NCBI taxonomy): Eukaryota > Metazoa > Mollusca > Bivalvia > Adapedonta > Hiatellidae > Cyrtodaria > Cyrtodaria siliqua. Next base: position 41,923 of record JAWPHD010012996.1, read on the forward strand.
TTTATAATAAATTTTGTAGTGTTGTTTTGCTGTTGCTTGGCGGGTTAAAATTTCTTTAACATTATAACAAAACAAAATGTTAATTAATATTTATATAAAAGAGTATACTGTATAATAACTACTGTTAATAGATGTAGTCAATATTACCTACTTTTATGAATAATGCATTTTATAATATAATGAATATGAATGATTTGAAAAATAAAAAACAATTAAACAAAAAAAATAAACTAAAATGATAAAATCTCCAAATAATCACAAATCAATAATAAAATCCTTGGTTTTAACTTTAACTTATTTGTCAGTTTCTTTAGATATTTAGAGTAGTATGCAGTATTAGTAAATGTAAATGTTACGTGTTTATTTGTATAATGCATATTTATTTTTTTAGTTCTTCAAGTTGTAAACAGTTTTTTACTATTTTTTTCAAGGGCACTAAATTGTTCAAACATTACTTTCATAAAAGGAAATTTCTGGATAAAACTGTTTTGTACTTCCCTTCTATTAAGAATTTGACAAATGAAATATTGGTGGGAAATTTTCTTGACCATTTCAATTCATGGCATTCCACAACATACATATTGTCTACACTATGCAGTATCTTCTATCAGCATAAAGTATCAGATATAGAGATTATTTAACTGCTGGGATCGATTATAGGGAAATCCTTCACGAGTGGTAGACGTGTGGTTCTTTTCACAAACGAGCGCACGCGCGTGAGTGAAAAAACAAAGCACGTCTACCATCAAGTGAAGGATTACCCAATAATCGATCCCAGCAGTTAAATAATCTATTTATTACATTTTAAATTACGTTTTTGCAAACAAATATTCGCTTTATTGAACGTTATCGGGTGATGACGTCGACGTCAGCAACACTTTGTTGACGTCAAGACTCAACGTCGCAACGTTAGTTATTATTGTGTTCTAAGTTAGCAACGTTAGTTATTATTGTGTTCTGAGTTAGTTATTAATATTTAGCGATTATGAATATTCTTGCACTGAGAAATCCCAATCTTTTATGCATAGAAATGTAATAAATATGGTATTTCTTAATATGAGAACACATTTTTAAATGCACAAGAAAAATGTAAGCCTCCTTGTATATGTTGGCCTAGAAGATTTTTATTTCAATAACTTACCATATAACACTAACACTCTGAAAGGAATCCGTGATAGTTTGGTGGGATGATTTAATCTCTGCATGCCTATGGTGACTTTGTAGGAATATTTGACAGCCTGGCCTCTAAATGAAGGTGGGGCGTCTGAGGGAATAATCTCCTTATATGTATCTGAAAAGTGTACAGAAATACAGGTAATTTAGTGAACTACATCAGTTTTTCAGTAAACTAGAAATGTGTCCATGGGACACGGATGCCCCCACTGGAAACAGTGTAAACGTAAAATTGATGAAAAAGGGGCCGTAACTCTGGTAAAACTGGGTCGATTTTAAAGCCGGAACGAAATGCACATCTTGACATCATAGGTAAGCATCCTGTAAAGTTTAAAAGCAATCGGTTGAAAAGTGTGGGAGTAAATAGACACACAAGATATTTTGACATAAAATTTTGATGAAAAAGGGGCCATAAATCCGGTAATGCTGGGTCGATTTTGACGCCGAAAAGCAGTGCACATCTTCACATCTTAGGTAAGCATCCTGTAAAGTATCGAAGCAATCAGACTTTTCGGGATGGACGGAAAGATGTACGTACGGTAGGAGATCAATCTCATTAAAATCATATCCTAATTACGCTTTGATACTCTCAGCTATAGGATCTCATCAATATTCATGAGAAGATAACTAATTTCAACCAATGAAATCGCGCGTTTCATATGCACTTCAGATGATGTTCGAGTGAACTGAACAAATGAAAATCCACATAAAACACATAGATCTTTATTTGAAATAGGATAAAGTCTTCATGCGTTACTGGTGTGGATTGCAAGATAAATTCAAAGTAATGCGTTAATGGTATGTTTTACATCAAGAATACGAAGAAAATCATGGCCGCGTTTTTTTTAAAAAATTTGGAACAATATCTGAAAAATACATATTCTACCGAGATTATTGCGACATCTAAATAGTATGTCTCAGTACTTCTGGCCCGATTAGCTCAGATGGTAGCGACATGGACTATTGCGTCGTTCTATTATTAATACCCACGAGTGTAATTTTATCAGTGTGAGTTCAACCCCACGAAGTGGTACATATTTTTTTTTGTACTGCTATTGAATTCCGTCAATCTCTTTTTTTTCCCCAGTAAATATTCAATAATGGTTGGTTTGTCAATGCAATTATTTTTGTGTTTTATAAGCTAAAAGTTATGGACATTGTCTCTTTCAATACCGAGCATAGACTGCTCCACAGCGTTTGACTGAAACGCGCAGCGAGGCAGTCTATACCGAGTGATTTTGTAGGCTAAAATCTGATTGGCTAATCATAAGGTCAATCTGACGTGACCTCCAATGCAGTGTTGTCAGATCCTTAGAAGTGTAGAGTATCGTAGCGTGATAAAGGGTCTGATTTTAATGAGATTGGACGGACATGGGTAACGCTATATGCCCCCTCACCATTCATTAAGCTTCATACTCTGGTCTCAAAATTCATGCAATGCTTGCTTCTTTAAAATGGCATATTAAGGAGACCTACAAAATTAAATCAAACAGTTCCAAAATAACATGTATTGTGTTGTCCTCTATATAATGTGGCAATGATATAAGGTGAAAATATGTCATTTTATTACATTTCTATGCGTGAAAGATCGGGATTTCTCAGTGCAAGAATATTCATAATCGCTAAATATTAATAACTAACTCAGAACACAATAATAACCAACGTTGCTAACTTAGAACACAATAATAACTAACGTTGCGACGCTGAGTCGTGACGTCAACAAAGTGTTGCTGACGTCGACGTCATCCGCTGATAACATTCAATAAAGCGAATATTTGTTTGCAGAAACGTAATTTAAAATGTAATAAATAGATTATTTAACTGCTAGGATCGATTATTGGGTAATCCTTCACTTGATGGTAGAGGTGCTTTGTTTTTTCACTCACTCGCGTGCGCTCGTTCGTGAAAAGAACCACACGTCTACCACTCGTAAAGGATTTCCTGTAATCAATCCCAGCAGTTAAATAATCTCTATACTAAAGCTGTCATTTCTGTTATGACCTGAAGTTTTTGTTTGTATCCAAACTGAGAATTTGCAAATCAACTGTAAACAGTAGAGATTTTCACACCAGTATTTAAAAAGTTTCATGAACTGGTAAAACTTCAAACACTAGCTCAAACCCATGTTTATTTGAAATAGGTCCAGTAAAACTTAAGGTAATTAGACGTCATTTAATAATTTTCAAAGTCTAGTTCAAGTTTACTGACTTTGACATGCTCCAATCTGGATAAGTGTTTGACCAACCCCAATACAAACATAGTACATGTACAGCGTTTCATGAAGATAGCATGATCCAGTAGAACTTAGAGACAACTCCAAGTAAATTTAACTGGATGTGGAAATATAAGACTGACATGGACCTCTGGGTAAAACATGAGCTCTCTTATTCTTTGAAAAGTTGAGATAATAAACACATATTTCCAGTCATATGAAACATGATTAGTTTTATTGTTCCGGACACGTTAACTGTTGCTTATGAAACATGATGTTATTTGTTTTGCATACATTTTCTGTTGAAAGTATTATTCTAGAACCATTTTAATCATTAATATGATTATTTTCACAATATTCTTAATGATAATAAATGAAACATTTTCCAGGGTACCATCCTACACATGAGTAAAGGTGCCAACAATGGGAGAAGATAAGATACATGTGACTGAGCCTCACTGAAGCGAATGGTGATCTAGAATCATATATAGAGGATCTTAAACGAGTTCCCATTTCATATAAGATTTATGAAACGAGTTATGAATTATTTTAATTTTAACGAGCCTTTTGGCGAGTTAAAATTAAAAATAATTCATAACGAGTTTCATAAATCTTATATGGAATGGGAACGAGTTTAAGATCCTTTTTATCACTTAACATTGCAATCAAATTAGTAAAAATGAATTCAGATGGACATAGAACCGCCACGACGTCAGACACACTTTAGCGCCAAAACGTCATAAAATATGTGACGTCGTAACGTCGCGTCTCACACATGACGTTGCGTATAAAAGAGTTTGTGTTTTACCTCTTTACAAAATAGCAGTTTACGCCAACTTTTTAACAAACCAACAACAATGTTTTGTATAACGTGCATTATTTTTATAAGCTGTCACAAACAGTAAGTTTATGACTCAGATCTGGGTGAATTTGTAATAAATAAAATAGTTTCAGTTAATAAACTTGCGTAATGTTACAGGTTTAACTCACCAATCAAAATCGTTCCAGGTTGTATTACACGTGTGTAATACAATAGAATATTAAATGGGTGTTCGACACTGCTAACAAGGGACTTTACGTGATAAATAGGTTTACCACCACCAATTTCTTACATGTCTTGTAACTCCACCTTTTCTGGTGATTTTTCAAGTGGAAAACTATTTTTCTAAATGAAAATTACACTGCTGCATTATCCATACTTGAGTTGAAGTTGCAGCAAATCATTAATATGTGACATTTTAACATTTTCAATGGAGAAAATAATTTTTTTTTTCCATACCATACATGTATGAGATGACAATTGCTTACATGTTTTGGATTCCCCAGGGTCCAGTCTCATGTCACAGAAGAGAATTTTAGGTTTGGTTGCCAGCACTGTCAGCCCTCGCTCACCCTTACTCGCAACAAATGATGTGTCACAACCTGAGAATAAAGTAAAGTTTTATTATTTGAACAAAAAAATCCATTCTGCTTTGGTTTAATATAATTTTATTTCAAATATAAGATGATTACACACTTTCCAATCGATCTGCGGGTTTTCTTAATTTTATTCCTTTATACCAGAAATATGCAAACATTCCATTATTAAGTTACCGTCACCAAAGGAACAATCACAATAAATATAGTAGGCACTACCTTTTGAACGCAATTAAAATCTGGTGAAAAAAAACAACAAGTCATGCGAATTTGGTGCTACATTGTAGTAACAAATTGATATAAATTTAATCTTTTACATTATTTGAAATCAGTCCAACGATGAATAAACACCGTTGCTAGCACAATCAAGTACTTTAATGAAAGTCAATACTTGACTAAGACCAGAATTCATTAAAGTTAGCACAGATGTAAATGAAACTAGAAATGTGCCCCCATGACGGGCCATGAGATATGTGATACAGATACCGATTTTTGGATAATATTAAAAGCAGTATCATTAAATAAATGATGATTGCAACAATATGGTTGCCAGGAGTTCCACACAATATGGCTGCCCAAAGTTCCACAATATGGTTTCCCGGAGTTCCACAACTGGATTGCTCAAGGTTTCATAAATGGAAGCTCAGGGATCCATAATATGCTTGCCCAGAAATCCATAATATCATTGCCCAGGGTTCCATAATATGGTTGCCATGGTTCTGTAATATGGTTGCCTAAGGATCCATAATATGGATGCCCAAGGTTGCCCACATTTCCATGAGAGACCAGACAGTAACCAGATCAAACCGATTTTAACGGAACAATTGAAAACATGTATATAACAATTATCTAAGTACTTTTTAGGGAATGTTATTTGGGCCTGTTACCATTTTAAAAATCTGTCTAAAAATTCTTACCCGTGGTAGAGACTTCTTCTGTTGATAGTTGATGAGATTTAGGTAGGTACACTCTACTTTCACTCACCGAACATTGACAATGGATCTGTACACTCGCCCATGACAAACCGTCCGGACCATCACTGTAATGTATGCACCAGATAATATCCCGACTCAAACAAACATTACTGCAAGCATGTTCCACTCAATATTATTTTGTATTATGATGTTTTTCTTTTGGTTTACAGTCAGGATATGTTTAACGGAGATGATATAGACTTTGTGTCAAGTATAAATGCATAATATTACCTTCAAATTTGCATTAAATTACCCGATATACCCAGCCTTTAATAGAAACAACTGATTAGTTAAAAATTGTTAAAAAGGTATGCTAACTTTTTAACTCTTGTATTTACAAAAGCAATACATGTACTATAAATAAACCATTTGGATCTGCACGCTGACTGTTATATGATTAGCATCATCACCACGTGTAGTGGATAGAGCATAACTAGTACACTGACATTTATTCGCCATAGTGTGTAAAGTTTAATTCTATTCCATTGATTTGATAGCGTAATTCTCTAAGTTGTAACAGTTCAGAGTACTTTGTCAACTCAACTGTTTCAGTTTACATTTAAATAAACATATTCTGCCTACAAACATATTTTTTACAACATAATTATATATTACAATATATACCTAATATGATTGGAATGAAAGAAAAATCTGCAGAGTTCTTCTCCTTAATGTTTTTCTTTTTCTGAGCAGTATAAAAGCTAGAGTCAAAATTTATAATAAATTAAATAGATCAAAAGCAGCATAATTATGACATTTTACAGCATGTGCTGACAACCTTGTCAAATTGAAAATTTTCATATTTTTTGTGTTTGAAAACATGTTTGTCAACTGTGTGCTTCATTTTATAGATTTTCTGTACAGTCTAGTTTACAAAAGTAATAATACTTCACATACATACTGACTAAACAGATTGTTAATGATGTATGTACATGATGTATGTATACAGGTCATTAATGATTTAATTCTATACTGTAACTGATTATTGAAACTGGAATATAAGTATGTAACAGTTTAGCAATAGTAAGGATTCAGCTTACTTAACTGGGCCCGTGTTGGTAAATGTGATGTCACATTGTAATGTTTCTCCTGCCAGGAATACTGGGCCCCTCTTCAAGACAGCATGTACATCAATCATGGTGCAGTACACAAACAGCTGAAAAGCAGAAATGTAGCTGTTAGAATACAACAGTGCTTGTCTTTAGCAATCTGAGGTTAGTGAAGCTGAGGCCAATGTTAGTTTGTTAATCTGAGGACAAAGCAGGTTAGTAAAGCTGAGGTCAATGTTGGTGAGTAAAGCTGAGGGCAATGTTGGTTAGTAAAGATGAGGACAATGTTGGTAAGTAAAGCTGAGGACAATGTCGGTTAGTAAAGCTGAGGACAATGTTGTTAAGTAAAGCTGAGGACAATGGCAGTCGGTAAAGCTGAGGACAATGTTTGTTAGTAAAGCTGAAGACAATGTTGGTTAGTAAAGCTGAGGACAATGTTGGTGAGTAAAGCTGAGGACAATGTTGGTTAGTAAAGATGAGGACAATGTTGGTGAGTAAAGCTGAGGACAATGTTGGTGAGTAAAGCTGAGGACAATGTTGGTTAGTAAAGCTGAGGACAATGGCAGTCAGTAAAGCTGAGGACAATGTTGGTTAGTAAAGCTGAGGACAATGTCGGTTAGTAAAGCTGAGGACAATGTTGGTTAGTAAAGCTGAGGACAATGTTGGTCAGTAAAGCTGAGGACAATGTTGGTTAGTAAAACTGAGGACAATGTTGGTGAGTAAAGAAGAGGACAATGTTGGTTAGTAAAGATGAGGACAATGTTGGTGAGTAAAGCTGAGGACAATGTTGGTGAGTAAAGCTGAGGACAATGTTGGTAAGTAAAGCTGAGGACAATGTTGGTTAGTAAAGCTGAGGACAATGGCAGTCAGTAAAGCTGAGGACAATGTTGGTTAGTAAAGCTGAGGACAATGTTGGTGAGTAAAGCTGAGGACAATGTTGGTGAGTAAAGCTGAGGACAATGTTGGTAAGTAAAGCTGAGGACAATGTTGGTTAGTAAAGCTGAGGACAATGGCAGTCAGTAAAGCTGAGGACAATGTTGGTTAGTAAAGCTGAGGACAATGTTGGTTAGTAAAGCTGAGGACAATGTTGGTCAGTAAAGCTGAGGACAATGTTGGTTAGTAAAGCTGAGGACAATGTTGGTGAGTAAAGAAGAGGACAATGTTGGTTAGTAAAGATGAGGACAATGTTGGTGAGTAAAGCTGAGGACAATGTTGGTTAGTAAAGCTGAGGACAATGTTGGTGAGTAAAGCTGAGGACAATGTTGGTAAGTAAAGCTGAGGACAATGTTGGTTAGTAAAGCTGAGGACAATGGCAGTCAGTAAAGCTGAGGACAATGTTGGTTAGTAAAGCTGAGGACAATGTCGGTTAGTAAAGCTGAGGACAATGTTGGTCAGTAAAGCTGAGGACAATGTTGGTCAGTAAAGCTGAGGACAATGTTGGTTAGTAAAGCTGAGGACAATGTTGGTTAGTAAAGCTGAGGACAATGTTGGTTAGTAAAGATGAGCACAATGTTGGTAAGTAAAGCTGAGGACAATGTCGGTTAGTAAAACTGAGGACAATGTTGGTAAGTAAAGCTGAGGGCAATGGCAGTTGGTAAAGCTGAGGACAATGTTGGTTAGTAAAGCTGAAGACAATGTTGGTTAGTAAAGCTGAGGACAATGTTGGTTAGTAAAGCTGAGGACAATGTTGGTGAGTAAAGATGAGGACAATGTTGGTTTGTAAAGATGAGGACAATGTTGGTTAGTAAAGCTGAGGACAATGTTGGTGAGTAAAGCTGAGGACAATGTTGGTTTGTAAAGCTGAGGACAATGTTGGTTAGTAAAGCTGGGGACAATGTTGGTTAGTAAAGCTGTGGACAATGTTGGTTTGTAAAGATGAGGACAATGTTGGTTAGTAAAGCTGAGGATAATGTTGGTTAGTAAAGCTGAGGACAATGTTGGTTAGTAAAGATGATAGTATGTTGGTTAGTAAAGCTGAGGACAATGTTGGTTAGTAAAGCTGAGGACAATGTTGGTTAGTAAAGCTGAGGACAATGTTGGTTAATAAAGCTGAGGACAATGTTGGTTAGTAAAGATGATAGTATGTTGGTTAGTAAAGCTGAGGACAAAGTTGGTTAGTAAAGCTGAGGACAATGTTGGTTAGTAAAGCTGAGGACAATGTTGGTTAGTAAAGATGAGGACAATGTTGGTAAGTAAAGCTGAGGACAATGTTGGTTAGTAAAGCTGAGGACAATGTTGGTTTGTAAAGATGAGGACAATGTTGGTTAGTAAAGCTGAGGATAATGTTGGTTAGTAAAGCTGAGGACAATGTTGGTTAGTAAAGATGATAGTATGTTGGTTAGTAAAGCTGAGGACAATGTTGGTTAGTAAAGCTGAGGACAATGTTGGTTAGTAAAGCTGAGGACAATGTTGGTTAGTAAAGATGAGGACAATGTTGGTTAGTAAGCTGAGGACAATGTTGGTTAATAAAGCTGAGGACAATGTTGGTTAGTAAAGCTGAGGACAATGTTGGTTAGTAAAGCTGAGGACAATGTTGGTTAGTAAAGCTGAGGACAATGTTGGTTAGTAAAGCTGAGGACAATGTTGGTTAGTAAAGCCGAGGACAATGTTGGTTTGTAAAGATGAGGACAATGTCGGTTAGTAAAGCCGAGGACAATGTTGGTTAGTAAAGATGAGGACAATGTTGGTTAGTAAAGCTGAGGACAATGTTGGTTAGTAAAGCTGAGGACAATGTTGGTTAGTAAAGATGAGGATAATGTCGGTAGTAAAGCTGAGGACAATGTCGGTTAGTAAAGCTGAGGACAATGTGGGTTGAGGACAAAGTTGGTTAGTAAAGATGATAGTATGTTGGTTAGTAAAGCTGAGGACAATGTTGGTTAGTGAAGCTGAGGACAATGTTGGTTAGTAAAGCTGAGGACAATGTTGGTTAGTAAAGATGAGGACAATGTTGGTTAGTAAAGCTGAGGACAATGTTGGTTAGTGAAGCTGAGGACAATGTTGGTTAGTAAAGCTGAGGACAATGTTGGTTAGTAAAGATGAGGACAATGTTGGTTAGTAAAGATGAGGACAATGTTGGTGAGTAAAGCTGAGGACAATGTTGGTTAGTAAAGATGAGGACAATGTTGGTTAGTAAATATGAGGACAATGTTGGTTAGTAAAGATGAGGACAATGTTGGTTAGTAAAGCTGAGGACAATGTTGGTTAGTAAAGCTGAGGACAATGTTGGTTAGTAAAGATGAGGACAATGTTGGTTAGTAAAGCTGAGGACAATGTTGGTTAGTAAAGCTGAGGACAATGTTGGTTAGTAAAGCTGAGGACAATGTTGGTTAGTGAAGCTGAGGACAATGTTGGTAAGTAAAGCTGAGGACAATGTTGGTAAGTAAAGCTGAGGACAATGTTGGTAAGTAAAGCTGAGGACAATGTTGGTAAGTAAAGATGAGGACAATGTTGGTAAGTGGAAAGTGGATGGACATGACATGTCAGTCTCAGGGGTGATAAATATATGAGGGAATTTATATTTCAACAAGGTTGTGTACAATTTTGAAGAACAGGATGTCTGGCATTTGTTTGCCTTTCATGCAGTGACCTCCAACCCAGATTATTAAGCATTTGGTCAACACTGTCATATGTTGTGTAGTTACCTGTGACCCACCTAGCTGCTATTAGTTGGACCATTTCAAGTTGGTCTATTTTAGTTTGTGAGTGTGTGTGCTCCATACCAAACTAGCATACTCAACCTGTGGTCTTACCATCTTTTGTATGCCATATTCATGTTTTGTTTTCTTGTTTTGTTTTTATATTACTTTTTAAGAAACCTATAATCCTGTTAGCATTTACACATACCCTGTCAATGTGGTTGTTCGAGGAGAGACCTTTGCTGCACCCAGGTATTTAGCATCAGACACCGCAACAAGGTCTTGTCCATGGAGGGAATACATATGTTTAATAGGATATTTGGACCTAGTTATAGGTAAGACTTGGCACTTACTCGAATTAAAGCTCATGTCCAACATTTTGTCCCATATCTGAAGGATGTCAAGATCCCGATGAAGTATCACACATGCAGTCATTTGTGTTATCTCGGGTCTGATATACTGCAGTGCGAATAGGCAGACTTGCCATGTTACATTTTCTGGCAGGTCAAAGCTGAGGACTAAGTCAGTTAGTAAAGCTTAGGACAATGGCATTTAATAAAGCTGCATGAGGACTGAACTGTTGTTTAATGGTTCAACACAAACACATTATGGTATTTAGCTGCGAGAATTGTAGCTCTTATGGTGTGAACCTACCACAGATCTACGATGCCTTCCTTTATAGAATAGGTAGGTATCAGGGTCGGCCCCATCAAGAGAGGTTTTTGAAGACTTCAAGCAAAGCCTGCATGAACAACCATCGTATTTCAATAGACAAAATGCATACAACTCATCAAAGAGAAGAATACTGGTATCTTGTCGATTTAGGGATTTTTGTGCAAGACTCCGTGTTTCAGCAGACATATTTGTCTTGAATGTTTATCATTTAAAATGTCATGCGCGGCGTTTTTCTGTATTTGGACACAAACCGAAAAGCAATTAACAGGAAAGCAATCTCATTAAAATCAGACCCTTTATCACACGCTATGTTACTCTATGCTTCTAAGGATCCATCAGATTTCAGCCTACAAAATTGTTATAGACTGCTTCATTGCGCATGTCGCGTTTCAGTAAAACACAGTTGAGCAGTCTACGCTCTGTATTGAAAGAGACAATGTCTGTAACTTTTAGCTAATAAAACACAAATAATTGCGTTGACAAACATAATACACAAACCATTATTGAATATTTACTGGGGAAAAAAAAAAGTATTGTTTGAGCCCATTTAACAGCATATTCACCCTATCCCTTAATTCTAAAATCGAATTTTCCCCTACTTCTTAATTAACCCCCTATCCTTTGATCTTTCTGCACTATCCCTTAAAAACACCATTAAATCTCCAAAATGCATTATACCTGTCTATAAATAGCTCCTTGTAGGCTATACTTCTTGAAAATCCTTTAATTTACAGTTGAAATATACTTCAAATGCATCTAAATAAAGCGTGATCCGTAAAAATATGTTCTTCTTTTTCCAATACAACCCTTTGTTACATTAATGGAACTGATTAAGAATGTATACAGAAACTAACAGCATATTGTTTTATTATGTAAATATACATATAAGATCTTACAGTTACTGTGTATTTATATTTAATCTAATACAAGTTGGAAAAAACAACCTAGAAATGTGTCTTTGGGATACCAATGCCCCCAACGAAAACAATCAGCAGAAAACATAAATTAGAAAAAAGGGCCCTAACACTGGGTCAATTTAGATGCCAAAAGGACATGCACTTCTTGACATCATAGATAAGCATCCTGTTAAGTTTTATAACAATCGGTTGAAAACTGTGGAAGGAGATAGACACACAAGATATTTTTGTTAAAACTTGACAAGGAAGGGCCCTAACTCTGGTAATACTGGGCAGTGGAGTAGCTGACCTGAAATGCATATATACATGTAGGCCTGACAGGCTAGGGTTGGGTTCTGGGGGATCCAACATCGTTTTATTTTATTTTTACTTTCACTTTTTTATATACAGTAGGACTGGAATCCTGACAAGTTTAGGTTATGAGTGAAAATAGGGTCAGTAGGGAAACAGGAAAGCGTTTTTAAGCCTTATAGAAAAAGTTTATGGAAGATTATACATCGTCCTTATCAGTATATTTTTGCTAGTTGTATATAAAACGTGTAATTTTCTTCAATTATTTTTTGTCTTTTATTTCTGCCTCTGCTAACTCAGGTTTTTAAAAGGCATTTGCTGTACAAAAAAAAAAATACAGACATTTTCTGCATTTGCAGATTTTTTATTGTTGGACAATGTCCGCATTAAGCAGATAAATGTCCGTATACATATATGCGGACATTTGTCCGAGTTTCTCCTCATTTAATGCAGACTAAATTCCGCATTTGATGCGAACAAATATCCGCATCACATGCGGACATTCAAACTTCCGTGTCCGAATACTCCGAATTTGCGTAAAAAGTATGTGAAGGTTGTTCAAACTTTTTCCCTTTTATCTCCGAATACTCCAAATTTGCGGAAAATCTTTGCGAATGTTGTATGAACTTTTTTCGTATTTGCGGAAATAGTAATTGATGGATTGTTCTGCTTTTTTTCCTGCATTTTAAGCTCAATTTGAATTTTTGGGTGGCAGATTTCCACGTACGAATATGCCGCAAAAAATTGCGGAGAAAAAACTGCAGAATTTTCGGATATAGTTCTTTGTGTTTTATGTGGATTTTCATTTGTTCAGTTCACTCAAATGTCATCTGAAGCGCATATAAAACACGTGATTTCATTGGTTGAATTTAGTAGTTGATCTTCTCATGAATATTGATTAGATGAAAGATTGATCTGACATGACCTCCAAGGCAGTGTTGTCAGATCCTATAGCGGAGAGTATCAAAGCGTAATTAGGATAAGATTTTAATGAGATTGACAGGAAAGTATCAGGTGTGAGAGTAGGGTGGAGTTATGAGAAATGAGAAATAAACGCATTCTTTTTTTCCCAAAATGGACAGGCATGGGCCTCTTCCCAATTTTGTGGAAAAAAGCCCTGCAAATACGGAACGAGACGTCACACGAGAATGAGATTATTTTGAAGTTAAACAATGAAAATGTCAAAGATTAACAGTCCTCTAACAGTGTTCTTTGTTGAGCACTGACAATATCAGCTTGTCTTTCCTCTCTTTGGTAAGTCTTCTGCATGCAGTTGTGGTATTTAAGGTTTGTTCTACTGAAATACGGTTGTTGCATGATGCCTTCAGAAACCCAGCCGGAAAAGTGTGTAGCGGGGTCGGTACGGCGTCCCACTGATTCCTCAAGGCACAGGAATCCTGGCTCTACGCCACGGTAAGTACATACTACCATAAGAGCCATGACTCTCACATCTATGTGTTATTTATAGCTGCCCCGGAGAGAGGGGAAGGATAAAAATCAGGGAACTATGCCCCACTCTTACTGTAAATGGATGAGGAAAATTAGGAACTCAGCGGGTTTGAACTCGGAACGATTGCATGTGAAACGGGCGCTCTACTGATATCTCCATAAAAGCTAGTTCTGCGAGAGACAGTAGTAACGCGCTTATGAACTATCTATTTACATATACCCCTACTACATACCTCCATTCTTTAACTTGATATGGGTCACCCTACAAATATCACACAACCCATGTCCCTAGATATCTCAGCTAAACACCTCCAACAGTAAATATCCTGGTCATGGCACCAATGAAAAGGGACGAGGAAAATTAGGAACTTGGCAGGTCTGAACTCGGATGATTGCATGCGAAGCCGGCGCTCTACCGATAAAAGATAGCTCTGCGGCGACACAATAGTAATACGCTTATAATATAAACCTATCTATTTACATACCAGGGTACCAGGGCAAATGGATTTTCAAAAGTCACTTGCCCCACATTTAAGAACACTTAATTGCCCTAAAAATTGGCACTGTACCATTATTCGTGTTAAACGGGACAGACCTCCGCATAATTTGGACCATTATTCTTAGTTAGAAAAGGAAGGGAGAATGTATTTTATGAATTAGTTAATACATTGTATTTATTCATATACAAAAATCAAATGGTTGCATTTTCTTCTTTTGTGTCTATTACATCTTTGTGTTACATAAATCATAAAATGATGAGACAGTATACAAACTCATTTTATTCCGCCCTCCCACCCCACCAATCACCACACACATAACCCCATCATTTTTGATGACCATCCAAAAAAAATGCTTGGCAGCTAGTGTATGGAACTTTTAACGTCACAGTGTGAACAATTAACCAGTTGACAGAAAAAAAAGAAGCTATTGCAGGGCTTTTTTCCACAAAATTGGGAAGAGGCCCAGGCCTGTCCATTTTGGGAAAAAAGAACACACTTATTTCTCATTTTGGGAAAAATACAAGGTTTCATAAATTAAGTAAATATGACATTAATATACTTTATTTATATTGTCATCCATTATTTACCATTATTATTAACTTTTCCAAGTCGGAATTTACTTAGCAGCCAAAAACACACTGCAGAATTCATGCTTTTTCTCAAATTCTGAGAGACTGCTGTTTTCCGATTGGGAAATATTTCTGCCTCAGTTGGGGGAAAAAACAGTCCAATTTTCTGTTGGGAAGAGGCCCTTTACAGGCCTCTGTTATATAAGGTAAAAAAGCCCTGTATTGTATTCATTTAAATGTGCGACAAGCAAAGAAACGAGACAAAAACATTATTAAAAATATTCACTTGGCCCCCAATTTCTGCAACCATGGTAACGTTACTACGCCTTTGTATTTTAACTAAATGGAATTAGATGAAACCAAGAGGCATGAATAGGGGTTCCCTAGGAATTGTTTAAGAAGTAGTAGCAGTAACCTTATTTATCAAAAGCGAAAGTTCAGAACTTGAGAAAAAGGTTCCGTGATTGTTCTGAAATCGCGAAAAACCCATGACATTCGCATATCGATAAGTTATGAAACTTATTTGTGTAGTATGCACTTCCATATACGTTTAATTACAGACTATATCAATGAAATGCACCAAATACCTCATAAAAGCGCATTGATAAACGAGCGCTTCGAGTAAAAGAAATGTATTTTCATTACGAAATCTTCGGCAAAATTATCTAAACAAAAACATAACATCACGTCAATCATTATTTTGACACATTAAATTTGCAAATTAAGAAAGAGTTTTCTGATTTGATTGGTGGAAGGTCCAAATGACGTTCAGAGATTATATGGAAACGATTTCTGAAAGTAGCTATGTTTATGGTTGGAAGGTCACGGACATAATTGCCGCGATTGCATTGGCCGATGGACACACGTCTGATGGTCGTGTCAGGATAAATTGTGATACGGTGTTGTTTCAAACGGTGTGAAATGCGTGTGTGGGTTAATTAGTTGTTTATTGAAATAATGCCACAAATTAAGCTGCCTGGGGCGAGATTGTAAGTTATCATTGTTGATTGTACCGAAAGTTTTTTATCAGATTTGCGAAGGTCACTTGCCCGCACCCAAAATCCACTTTCCCGGGGCGTCGGGCAACCGTATTTCCGGAACCCTGCATACACCCCTGAGTCCTACTACATTTACTATCAAATAGATTCCTACGGTTTTTAATCATGTTCTATCGCCCAGGTTACATTTCCATCTGACAAACTCGGCTGGGGGAAGTGTGTTGCCAAAGGACTGTGCCAGTGACAGTAGGTTACAGTGGCCAGTGTCAGTGAGGTTAAAGTGGCCTGTCAGTGAGGTTACAGTGGCCAGTGTCAGTGAGGTTTTCCAGAATAACAGTAAAAACACTCCGTATTATTGGCAATACTATAATACAATCAATACTTTATAACTATACTGTACTCTACAAACACTCTTACACTGTGTTAATTGTACAATGGTCCATAAAAGCGTAAACAAAACCGATAAACGTAGACAGCTGCTGTCACTTTCCGCATGTCAATGTGCAGTACGTCATCACTTTCTGCACAAAATATCTTTCAGTGGCTAAAACCCGGTACAGGTAAAAATGGATCATTTTCCTAGTCTCTATCACCCAGCCGCATGCCCACCTTTTCTGAGCGAACGGAGTGACGCAGATTGCGTACGTCTGGGTGACAGAGACTATCATTTTCCAAGAAAATAACGAACAAAGAGTTTATTCTTAGAAATATATCGTTGATTTATGTCAGAGTTGATTATTTCTGGTAAGTTTATGTTCACGATTAATCAAAACAAATTTATTAAAAAATCCTTGTTAAAAAAAAAAACGTTTAAAAAAAGCCACATCCGGTACCGGTGTTTTAGCCACTGACTTCCTTCAAAAACAACAACAACAAAAATGGCAGACGCAGTTACAGCTGAAGATTATTCAAAGATGAAAGTATGATTATCCACGTTATAATTTGATCAGGACTGCACACAATACTATTCCATTACCCACTTATATGTATATATTTCATGCAATATATCGATTATACACAGGGTGTATATATCATGTTTTCAAATTCCGAAACACGTGTGAAGTTATAGTGGGTGGGGTATTTTGATTTGTTGTGATATCGGTCACCGTCAAAAAGTATAGTCTCGTAAAAGATCTTTGCTCCTGATCTAAAATAAAATGAATAGATTTATGGTTATAATTTCTAACGTCTTCCTATAAGTTTGCGGCCACCGTCACAAGATTCTTTCTTGTTGCTTATCTCCCATAATTTCTTTTAATCCAAGCCTCTGACCCTAAAAGACTTTTTTAAAAAAAAAATTGCGGCTTTATAGAGTCAGAGGAACTGCTATAGTGAAAACCGGGGAATTACTAAAAACGCACAGACATGCACTTTCAACGATTTTTGCGGTGTCCGGTCGATTTTTACGATAAATTTAGCTCAACAGATCGATCAATTAATGTTTATTATACCAAGCTGCAATAATAAAACTGCACCTTTATCGATGGTAGTGACACAATAAAACATTTATGTTTTGAAGTACTTTTATTTACTATATCCGCCATATTGTCATTTTGCATATTAATTAAATTCCCGTGATATTCTCGCAAGAGGTGAAGGCATTCATACTCCCCTCATCAAATAAGTCCGCTATCAACTTGACAGCATCGAGGGATTTTTGGAATGGAACGAACTCTTCTCGGAGCATAATTAGGGTCTAAACTTTAAAGATAAACAATTGGGTGTTGTTGAGAGAATTATTAGTGCCAAAAGGAAAAGTTGGTCACAATTTTGTAATTGTTTGAATTTTGCGGGAAATATTTATCGGCGCACCGGTCACGATCCCGTGACATTTGACCTGAATGATGGAAATTTAATATTTTTTAACTTTGTCTGAAAAGGTTGACTGTTACAAGTTTATTAAGGTTAATAAAACAAATATTTCGGTTCAGATAGGTAAATAAATATATTGATAATCGGTTTATATGCTTGAAATGATAATCCAATGAATACTTACATAGATATATTGATTTAAAACCAAGAGGTAGCTCCTCTCCCGTCTGCATCCCCGTGTTTTTACTATAGGAGTTCCTCTGGCCTTACACAGCCAGATGAAATATCAAAAATCGTAAAAAGGGCTGGTAAGGTCAGAGAAGACTCGGATTACCATTCTTTATATCCTTTGGGTACCTTTCACCGGTGGGTACTAATCGCCGGTTTAATCCGAAATATGCGAATTTGCGCTGTTACTCGCGCTGTTACTTCCACTGTTCTTTGTTTACAAATGGTGCGTGTCCACTGTCAACTTACCAAAGTGTAGTGAAATGCCCTTTTTACGTGTAAAGTCCATTTTATTTTCATTTAAATTCATAAAATTTGGTATTCTGGAGAATTTTAATCATCACATTTAATACTTCCATTTAAAAACATCGAAAAACCCTGCAAAGAAAAAATGCCTCTGCTATATAGAAAGCAAAACAATAATTTCGTATGACGTCATAGACATATGCGCTTTTTCTCAGAATGTCTGGTCTCGTTATCTCCTTATATGGTAAATGGAATGTACTTAGTAAAACTTTTTGCTATTTTAAAAATAAAAAAATCTGATTATTTTTTGTATTTCTGTAATCCAGTTTCCCACTATTGAAATAGTGCCTGTGGCATTTAAATCAGAAAGATAGAAAGAACTTACTGTGGACATATTTTATGGCTTTTTTTTTGTTTCTTTTTTAGCTCTACTGGCCAAGGGCTTATGGGATGGTGTGTTGTCCGTCGTCCGTCTGTTAACTTTTCTTCAAACGACTTCTCCTCAGAAACCGCTTGGCTAATTTTGACTTAACTTCACATGGATGATCCTTAGATGAATGCCTTTTAGATTTGTTAAAATTAGGTCAGAGCTACATGTATCCAAGATGGCTGCCATTACAGATTTTAACAGTTTTTCTTTTAAAATGATCGCCAACGCCTACACTATCAAGTTTGTTCAAATAAAGTCCCCGGGGTAAAAAATGGCCGTGCCCCGGGGGTCAAAAGTTTGTATATTGAGGTTTTGCATGTTTTTCATATAGACATATAGGAAAAAACTTTAAAAAATCTTCTTCTCTGAAACCACAAGGCACAGAGCTCTCATGTATTACATGTAGCATCAGCTTATGGTCCTCTACTAAGTTTGTTCAAATGGTGACCCTGGGGTCAAATTTGTCCCCGCCACGGGGGTCACAATTTTACATAGACTTATATAGGATTTTTTTCTTCATCTTCTTCTCGGAAACTACAACAGCCAGAGGTTTGATATTTTGCATTTACTATAAGCTTATGGTCCTTTACCAAGTTTGTTCAAATGGTGATCCTCCGGTCACATTTGGCCCCGCCCCAAGGGTCACATGTTTTACATAGACATGTATAGGGAAAAACTTAAAAAATCTTCTTCTCTGAAACTGCAAGAGCCAGAGGTTTAATATTTTGCATTTGCTATAAGCTTGTGGTCCTCTACCAAGTTTGGTCAAATGGTGACCCAGGGGTCACATTTGGCCCAACCCCAGGGGTCACAGTTTTACATAGGCTTGTATAGGCAAAAACTGAAAAAATCTTCTTCTCTGGAACCACATGGCACAGAGCTCTCATGTATTACATGTAGCATCAGCTTATGGTCCTCTACTAAGTTTGTTCAAATGGTGACCCTGGGATCAAATTTGTTTCCGCCCCAAGGGTCACAGTTTTACATAGACTTATATAGGATTTTTTTTTTTTAATCTTCTTCTCGGACACTACAAGAGCCAGAGGTTTGATATTTTACATTTATTATAAGCTTATGGTCCTTTACAAGTTTATTCAAATGGTGACCCTGGGGTCACATTTGGCCCCGCCCCAAGGGCCACATGTTTTACATAGACATGTATAGGGAAAAACTTCAATCTTCTCTGAGACTGCAAGAGCCAGAGGTTTAATATTTTGCTGTTGCTATAAGCTTAAGGTCCTTTACCAATTTTGTTCAAATGGTGACCCTGGGGTCACATCTGGCACCGCCCCGGGGGTCACAGTTTTACATAAATGCTTGTATAGGGAAAAACTGAAAAAAATCTTCTTCTCTGGAACTGCAAGAGCCAGAGGTTTATATTTTGCATTTGCTATAAGCTTATGGTCCTTTACCAAGTTTGTTCAAATGGTGACCCTCGGGTCACATTTGACCCCGCCCCAAGGGTCACATGTTTTACATAGACATGTATAGGGAAAAACTTAAAAAATCTTCTCTGAAACTGCAAGAGCCAGAGTTTTAATATTTTGCATTTGCTACCAAGTTTGTTCAAATGGTGACCCATTGGTCACAGTTTTACTTAGGCTTGTATAGGCAAAAACTGAAAAAAATCTTCTTCTCTGGAACCACATGGCACAGAGCTCTCATGTATTATTTTGCATCTGATCTTAGCCAAACTTTATCCGATTTTATGGCTTTCTTTTTTTTCTTCTTTTTTTTGTTAAATTTTTTTTTCTTTTTTTTTTAAAAAAAATTCTAAATTTTTTTTTTCTATGTTAGGCCAGTCGGACCAGTAACAGAGGAGTTATGGCTCTTGATTTAGTTAAAAATGCTATATTTTGCCTCGTTAATACGGTAGGGCCTTTATTTTTCATCTGATCTTTACCAAGCTTTACCAGATTCTTTAGTTATGGCCCTTGATTTAGTCAAAAAGCTGTTTTTTGCCCGAAACTTCCAATAAAACATAAATGGCAGTCACTCGCTTCATTGCTGTTATAAGAGCCATGTTAACCATGTTAGCCAGTAGAGCGTCCACAGGCCCTCTTGGGCCTCTTGTTTTAATAGTAATGGTGATCAGATTAATCCAAATCTCAAAATACAAAACATGTTGTTTGGAGTTTAAATATTGGATTGTTTAAACAGCATTGTTGTGGATAACAACCAAATAATTCCCACTACATACATTTTTAATTTGTTCTATTAAGTTAAAGAACATTGGATATGAAGTGGTTTGATGGTGAGAGAGAGGATTGGATAGCAATCCTGAATGGCGCTATTTTAAAAAAGCTGCATCGGGGCACCATACTAATTATAAGAATTTCTGATTCGTGAACAGAAGGCCCTGGTAAACAATAACAAAAACTATCGGGAAAAGTTGTAGGTGAACTTTGAACTTGAATATCTCAGCAACCAAGGAAAAATTAAATACTTTTACAAATTTCTATAAATAGAAGAACTCTGTGGCATGTACTTACCTGATATCATAAATACATTATTTTTGGCGAGCAACCCTTTTTTTGTCAAGATGTCACGCGCTTTCTTAATTTGATTCTTGATAAAAAAAAGTTTGCTCATAATTGCAATCAAAACACATACTCTTACTACTAAACGCTTATCAGTCACCATATTAAAAACATCGCTCAGTCAGTTTGCTTTACATTGAATTTAATTACAAAATAACCTAAATCTGCATCCAGCCACATTTCATAATTACCATGTCGGTATTTAATTTTTATCTCATACAGTTATGTGAAATTGTTTATTCATAACTCGCGTTTACAATCATGTATACCGTACAGTATAATTTATACGAAAATATACAAAGTACACATGCATATTTCTCTAAACATTTCGTAAGAAGACAGTGTTAGAATGTTTTGTTTAGAGACCGCCTGTATAAGGGACCAGTGTTGGTCTTTACCCTGAGGGTGTGTTGAACAAACCAGGTTTGACTATATTATGCAACGTTGTTTTTTTGCTCAAACAGTATGGACAATATTAGATTTGTACTACCAGTATATTAACTATATTTACAGGTGGCAGATTTGAAGAAGGTATTGAAAGATAAAGGTTTGCCTACATCCGGTACAAAGAGTGAATTGGTAGACAGACTCAATGAATCGCTGCCATCCACAGGTAATTCCAAAAAATCTTAAATGAAAAACAAACAGCATTGCACCAACTTGATCTTAACTGTTATATGTCATGGATAAAACCAGTATTGCAGGCTTATTAACTATAAAGAAGGAGGTGACATATTTCAGTTGGAGGCCCCAGTAGAGAAAAATATAAAATTTAATGTACAACTTGTTTCGGGACATACACATGTGTTATTAAAAGCTCCTTAAATCGCAAAATCTATATATTTGTATAAAGTAAAACCCAAATTCATTCTGCCATTATTAGATGTCAAATACCATAAAAAAAAAGTCTTGACCTGTGTGCTGTCAGGCCGTAAACCATTCACCCAGTCACTCAACCTTATACCAATTTACAGTACATAACAAAATAAAATGCCGGAACTCAACCTTTTTCTAAATACAGTGACTACGAAGGGTCTCTGGAAATACTTTCCAAATCCACTTTGGGCAAGTGGATTTTCAAAACTCATAAAGCATAGGCTACTTGTCCAAAGATTAAGCCAATTTTAGCACACAATTGTTACACCACTACACCACCTTAAGACAGTTTGGACAAAATGACAAATCAATGCCAATTGTTGGTTAAGGGTGTTCTTTGCTTCACTTGTCTTCATGACTATATATCAATATCATACACATGGTGCATTGATTCTACTTTTAATGCCATGAGAGACGAGTTGATTTTTTTTTTCTTTTTAAATGATCTCAAGGTATATAAATGACAACATAAGGCATGCAGATTTGCGGGGGTTTTTGGCGAAACAAATCCAGATTACTATTGTCCTGAAATTGAAAATGAATTATAAATAAAGTCTCTTGGGACTATCAATATGTCAATTTATGAAGTGTTTCTGTTGTTTTTACAGGGGTTTTTTTGGCTGTTTTTATAGCCGAAATTCGGTCATATTCCCAATGCCAAAACATATCTTTTTTCCCAATTAAGAGGAAAATATTCCCAATTGTTCAACAAAAAAAATATTTATTTTTTAAGTGTGCCAATCCAATGATTTGGGTTCAAAAGCTTAAATAAATGCTTCTGTTTATCTTGGTGTACAAAAAACATTATTAAAAGATAATTATGAAAGGAATGCTTTACTTTTTCCGAATTTTATTAAAAATTGCGCTAAAATTCCAAATTTTATGAAAAATCGCGCTAAAATTCCCAATTCCAGGGGTACGGGTCATGTTCCCAAAATCATGAAAAAAAGCCCTGGTATATGATTGGTCAAAAGCCAAACGATTCAAGGTCGTTCAAATTAAATTTAAAGGTGATTAAAAATGTTTGGGTGAAACTACGATTTCGCAAGCTTTTTGGTATAAAAATATATATGGAATAAAATGTATTTGAGCAATGTTAATCATGTTAAATACTTGGTGGATGGTCTGTCACGTGGAATAATATATAACTATTTGTAACACTCTGTTTTCTTATACTCTCTATTTTCTTATTTAGAATTTCTTGTCTTAATTTTATGTTGGCAGCAATAGCGAGTGATTGTTCTTTCTTTGATGACCATTTGTTGGACAGTACATGTAAGTGGGACAGTATGTCAAATCTTGAAGCACTGCACATCTGTACCTGACTAGATTTGTGTACTTCAAGATTTGGGATAGAATTTCTTGTTATAATTCCTTTGGTTTGGGTTTATTTTTTTACAATTTTCAATGATGTTCAAACAGTCTACCTAGTATCCAGTGCCAGTTTATAAATGCATTTGACTATTTTATCTCAATGACTAAACAACAACCTTTTAGCTCTACTGGCCAAGGGCCAGCAGAGCTTATGGGATGGCGAGTTGTCCGTCGTCTGTCTGTCCGTCCGTTAACTTTTACCTCGTTAAGAAAATAGAGCCTTCATTTTTCATGCAATCTTTACCAAAGTTTTACAGATTGTTAATATCAATGAAAGCTCTGACAAGTTCGAAAACCAGCCAGATCGGACCAGTAACAGCAGAGTTACGGCCCTTGATTTAGTTAAAAATGCTATATTTTGCCTCGTTAAGATGATAGGGCTTTCATTTCTCATCCAATCTTTACTAACCTTTACCAGATTGTTAATGTTAATGAAAGCTTGGGCAAGTTTGAAAATCAGCCAGAACAGACATAACAGTTGAGTTTCGGCCCTTGATTTCATTAAAAATGCTATATTTTGCCTCGTTAAGACGATAGGGCCTTCATTTTTCATCCAATCCTTATCAAACTTTACCAGATTGTTAATATCAATAAAAGCTCAGACAAGTTCGAAAACCAGCCAGATCGGACTAGTAACAGTTATGGCCCTTGATTTCGTTAAAAATGCTATTTTGCCTCATTAATACGATAGGGCCTTCACTTTACCAAACTTTACCAGATTTTTTTGACTTTTTTTTTTATTATTATTTTTATTTTATTTTTGTTTAAACTTTTAAAATTTATTTTTTAATTGTTTGACTTTCTTTTTGTTGGATTTCGTTGAAACTGGCAGGAAGCATCGGTAAGATGTCTAGTTGTGCATATCACGCTTTTGTTCCAGTTTTCTGATTTTTGACGGCGTTATGGCCCTTTGACATTTTTACTTTAAATTTCTTGTCGACGCTACTCCTCCTAAACGGCGTGTTGGATTTCTACGAAATTTGGCAGGAAGCCTCAGTATGATGTCTAGTTGTGCAAAGTGCGGTATATCAATGAAATCTTGGACAAGTTCGAAAACCAGCTAGATCTTGTTGGTAATGACAGAGTTATGGTCCTTGATTTGTTGAAAAATGCTATATTGTATTTTCCTTTGTTAAATCTGTAGTTAGTTTGTTTTTTATCTGATTTTTACCATATTTGTGTAGAATGTTAATTTTTAATGTTTTAACCAGTAGAGCGTCCACAGGCCCTCTTGGGCAATAGGGCCTCTTGTTACAGTGTATGATTATTTCAGATTGCACTCCAAAATGGCAACTGGAGCTAAAAATAGATTTTCAAAAGACAATTTTTGCAGCGTTTTACTACGGTACCCTGAAAATATCGGATTTTCATAAACTTTACAGTACAGGAATAAAGCACTTGATTATCTAGTTGGTTCTAGATAAAATCAGGTTGGCTTGAAGTAAAGGAATGCTTCCCACAGCTTAAATAGTAGATTTTCAAAATACAGTTTTGTGACCAGTAATCTGCCGATATTACTGGTCCAGTATCCCTAAAAACTTAACAGGCATAATTGCACATGATGTCCAGTTGGTGCTAAATGAAAATCAGGTCATTCAGAAATCCAAGACTGGCTGCCACCACACTAAATTTAGATCTTAAAAAAATCGGAAGTTTCTGTTACCTTTACCAAAATAACTGGCATGACACGAAGTTGCGACGAGCGCACCCATCTTTGTTTACTATATTTAAATTTAGAATCTTGTGTTCTCTTACTTTATCAATATATTCCTCCATTTGGGAAGGTGTGTGGAGTCTGTATTAATTCCCACCTACCGGGATATTGTTGCTGTTTATGTTTGAATGCATGCTTGATTAAAAAAAAATGTTTAATGACAAAGACGGTTCTATTTTTTTGTTGTAAAAGTTACTTGTTAATGATTGTGGTTATAAATAGGATACATCAGAGGTTTTCTAGAATTATCTCAGATTTCCAGTTCATAAAAAAAAAAATCATTATGATATATGGATTCAAAATGTGCTGGCACCATTTGTTTCAATTCTCTAAATGTGAATTCAGCATAGCTTTTTGATCGGTATCAGGGCATAAAATGCTTAAATTATGCATATAAAAACCTATGATAGCATATATATTACTGAGGCAAAAACATTTTTCTGGTAAACAAGGAGTCACTTTATGTTAGTAGGCTCTATAACCCTTAACCTGCTACGCACGACTATACTAGCCTTTGTGTCCATTGTAAACCCAGATCAGCTGCTAGGAACTCCCAGGGTTTACAATGTCCAACTGTTGATCAGTCATTTCCCTCAAAACATCGCTTTGTCACATAAATGGAATGGTCTTAATTCAAAGAAAGAACAGACCATTATATGTATATATGGATTAAGGGTGTAGAATAGAAAATATCATCATTTGTCAACATTAAGGTCACTTAGACCCCACAAAAAAAGCCTAATGTACAACCCTTTAATTGTTATTTTAGTTTTGTTTCTTCTGTAGTTATTATTTAATGAGATATTTCTGTTTCAGTCTTTAGATCAAGACTACTGGTTATTGGAAGAGTCCCCATGGATACATTTCTTGTTAACATTGTTGACCAAATGATCTATAGAACATGCATTTTGAAGTTTTTTAATGAGTAATTCTCATAGTTTTGTTACTTTTTACTTAAAATTATGGCAGAAGGTCAAGGTCACGATGACCAGATAATGAAAAACCTTGTCCGCACTAACTCACACTACTCTTGAAGCAAATCTCAATAAAAACTTCATGAGTTGACTTTGGTGAGAAGATGACGTATTGATTTTGAGGTCATTGGTGTCAAAGTGTGTCAAAGCTTTACATGTTACATAAAAAATAATATTATATTTAGAAACATTTCCCAAAGTCCTTAACCTGCTAAGCATGACTATATAGCTTTTGCGTCCCATTGTAAACCCAGATCAGCCTCAGGTCTGATCAGGGTTTTACAATGTCCGGCTGCTGATCAGTGGTTTCCACAAAAACACCCCTTTGTCACATAAATGGAATGGTTCTAATTCAAAGAAAGGACAGTCCATTATATACATGTGGCAGGTTAAAGGTTAAAGTTATCCAAGAATGCATGCCTGGTCAACGATCAAACAGATACCGCGACAAGGTTGTGCAGTGGGGGGAGATATATCTTTTTTCTTAAAATCATTTGTTTAAATACCTGATTTTCCAAATTGTAATGCTAAAAATACTCAAAAAATACTTATTTGGATCACTGCAGCCTTATTACTGGGCTATACATGTAAGGTTTGTACTGCAAGGTATGCTTTGTCATACATTATGCATTAGTAGTTTATTGCATCATCAAGTTTAATGTAAATATTTTACAGACCCCCAGCATCAGATGAAAACATGTTGACCTCAATGAAACACCAACAGAAGCAGAAGTCAAACCACAGGTATGAACAATACAATTGATCATCTCTCTTCACAGTAGTTGTGGTAAAGAAGCGTTTTGTGAAAAGCACATGGGTGCAGTTGTCTGTCCGTTTGTGGAATACAAAAGTCCCCAGGCCTGACCTTCACCTTCACTTACCCTTACATATTCTTACCCTGCAATCTTCCATCTGGCTTACAGAGGTACCAGGCCTGACCTACACCTTCACCTACATACGCCTGCAATACCTTCCAACTTTATACAGAATTCACCAGGCCGATACCTTCTCACCCTCACTATATACCTTACAAACTTTTGATCTGTATACAGAAAGTCACCAGCCCAACCTTCACTCTTACAAACCTTCCATCTGTATACAGAAGTCACCAGGCGCCGACCTACAACTTCACTACATGCCCTACGCAGTATTCTTACTTTATACAGAAGTCACCAGGCACTACACCGACATTACTCCTTCACTACATGCCTACCATTCCGTCCTTTATACAGAAGTCACTCAGGCCAGCGTGAGGCCATCTTAACTCATACCTCTACAATCTCCACATTCTAACATTACAAAGACACAGCCTACTATACTTCATAGTCACCTGCAACTCTCTTCACTGCATCTACTCTAGCTACGAAATTCCTAGGCTTTACGAACGTCCCCTGTCCGATCTACATTCATTCTACATTCTCATACCCACATTTCTAGCTTCATACAAAAGGTCCTCCAGGTACCTTACACTTTCACGTAATAAGGCCCTACACACACTTTTCAGGCAAAGATTGGCCAACCTTATCTACCTTCAACCTATCTCTACTACCTATCTACCATCACGTTCACCTATTTACAACTATCACCTACTACCTTTACTATCTATCTTACATCTCACTATTCAATCTCATTTCACCTAAGTCTCACCTATCATGTACTCACGATTAAAGTCGGTATGAACCTAATTCTACATATCGTACACTCTAGCCTTACTATCAGGCTATACTGACGCTTCTCCATATCTCTACTATCCAGTACTCAACCTTCACTACTATCTACCTATCCATAACTCACTATTCTACTAGTCCATAACCAAAGCTTCAAGCCTGCATCTAATCTAATACTTCCATACTTCATCTATTCTACAGCATACCGTGCACCTTCGACTATTCAACCTATCATACGCTATACCTACAGTACCTAATCTTACTATCCATAACTATCAGCGTGATTCTATACTATCCATTCATTCATGCTAACTGTATTCTACTTCCATACCAACCATCACCTATTTACTTTCATACAACTGATCACCTATTCTACTAGACTGTAAGTAAATCAGACTTCAGACTACTATTCACTATTCTTATATCACATCCTTCACCTATGTCATTCAATATCCAACGCTTACACTATTACATTTCATTACTATCAATCCACTTCACCTATTCTACACGTATCATTCTAACTAGTTAGGAGTAGTTACCATGTTTTAAATACTGGGTAGCTGGTATGTTTGATTAGAATTTGATATAGAATTATTGTTTCTTCAGGTGAGTGATGATGATAACAAAGAAGGAATCAACATCTCCTGTAGTTATCAGGTAAGGTCCTACTTAGTGTTACTGGCCTTGCAAATACATGGTTACAGCCTTGCAGATACATGGATTACAGCCCTTGTAATACATGAATAACTGCCCTGCAATACATGATAACTGCCTTTCATACATCAATTTCTGCCCTGCAATACATGGGTTACTGCCTTGCATACATCAGTTTCTGCCTGCATATACATGGTTACTGCTCTTGCATACATCACTTTCTGCCCTGCAATACATTGTTACTGCCTTCGTGCATACATCAGTTTCTGCCTCTGCAATACATGGTTACTGCCTTGCATAGCATCAGTTTCTGCCCTTCTAGTACATGGTTATTTGCCTTGCTATACATCAGTTTTCTGAGCCCTGCAGTACATGGTTACTGCTTGCATACATCAGTTTCTGCCCTGCAGTACATGGTTACTGCCTTGCATACATCAGTTTCTGCCTTGCAATACATGATAACTGCCTTGCATACATGATAACTGGTCTGCAATATACATGATTACTGCCGTTGCAATACATGATTACTGCCCTGCAATACATGATAACTGCCCCTGCAATACATGATTACTGCCCTGAATACTGCCTTGCATACATAACTACATATTGCATACAATAAATTTCTGCCTTGCAATACATGGTTACTGCCTTTGCATACATGGTTACTGCCTATGCATACATCAATGCCTGCCTTGTTATACATCGATTACTGCCGTGCATACATCACAATGCCTGCCTTGTTATATACATCGATTACTGCCTTGCATACATCAATTTTCTACTTTACTGCCTTGCATTTACTGTTTTCTGCCTTGAAATACAGGATTACTTGCCTGACTGCCTTGCAATACATGATAACTACCTTGCATACATCAGTTTTTTCTACCTGACAATACATCAGAGATGCAACCACTACGATTTGTCCGTATTTTATACGAATTTCTATTCCATTTTACCCCCACTACGACCAGTTTGCATGCAACTACGAATTTCGATTGTGATCTTTAAAAAACAAAAAGTTTTTGGTCCGCATTTTGGTCCTGTGATTCCGAACTATAGCATAGCCCACACAGTCTGTCATATGCAGGCGCCGATTGGTGCATCTGAGCGCACTCCTTCTCCTCTCCTTCCCTCTCCACAATGAAAACGCTTGTTTCAATTTTTGTGTTCTGATGCGGCGATGAGTTACCATTAGACACATTGACATTGCTGCGAAAAATGGAAACAACTGGAAAAAAATAATCAGAAATTTCAGCAACAAATATACCGGCAATATGGCCATGTATAGTTCCGTCAAGGAAGGGAGTCCTCACTACGCTTTGTGCACAGTATGCCACTGTGATATTTCCGTTCATCACAGTGGTCAGTACACCGTGAAAATACATGTTGCTTCCCCAAAGCACCGGGCGATATTTTGAAGGTTTACTA
>JAWPHD010012997.1:0-71696 GCA_037043455.1 Cyrtodaria siliqua
CACATTAAATCGGTTACTAAGTCAGCGACGATGGGGTAAATGTTTCTCATTAAATCGGTTCCTAAATCGGTTCCTAAGTCAACGACGATGGGGTAAAAGTTTCACATTAAATCGGTTCCTAAGTCAGCGACGATCGGGTAAATGTTTCTCATTAAATCGGTTCCTAAGTGAACAACGATAGGGTAAATGTTTCTCATTAAATCGGTTACTAAGTCAACGACGATGGGGTAAATGTTTCTCATTAAATCGGTTCCTAAGTCAGCGACGATGGGGTAAATGTTTCACATTAAATCGGTTCCTAAGTCAACGACGGTGGGGTAAATGTTTCACATTAAATCGATGTCTAGAGTCCACTGGCACCAGAGTCATGAACACATATCAGTCTGTTTTAACACACTATTACTATCCATTTGATGAATTAGATATTCAAGTAAATCTGCCTCACTCAAAACATCCGGTTGTTGTTGTAACTGTTACACGCAGCGATCTGATTGGATGATTTTATTCTATTATATTTAATGGGATATTTCAATTCAAATCATTCAATCAGATCATTGCGTGTAATAGTTAGATTTACTTGTTACAGGGAAAAAGCGAGAAATCACGAATTTTGTGTTGACAAGGTAATATATATGTATTTTGGGCGTTTTGGACCAAATCTCTCGTTTCACTCGAGATTTGATCCAAAACGCCCAAAATACATATATATGAAAAACGCTTACCACAAGTTGCTGAAATAAGCTGGTTCAGAGTTATATTCTGAGATTTTTTAATAAAAGTTGATTTGTTATCAAAATTATACCCAAATCAACGAATAAACACGAAATCAAACTACACCACCTTTGTATTCAAGCTCGGAGAATCAATACATATGATTTTCTAAACGAAAAATCATATTTTGTTGATTACGTGTTTATTCGTTGATTTTCTTATAGATATTCATCAAATGGATAGTAATACTGTGTTAAAACAGACAGATACGTGTTCATGACTCTGGTGCCAGTGTCTAAGTCATCGACGTTAGGATAAAGGCTTCTCATTAAATCGGTTTCTAAGTCAACGACGATAGGGTAAGTTTTCGTCTTCTTGTATTTAAAACATCATTAATCAAAGCGTCAAAAGTATATTTAACAAGGGCCAGGAACTGGGTGCAACTATGCCTTCAAACTTGCATTTAAATTCACAGACTTTCATTACGATAGTACAGAGAAAGAAGGATAGACAGAAGAAGATATAGTGTTATAGTATATGTATATCGTAAATTTGACTTTATACCGCGCATACTATAACACTTAACTTTCTTCTCTATATCCTTCTGTCGCTGTGCTCTTTTCTTCTCTATATCCTTCTGTCGCTGTGCTCTTTTCTTCTCTATATCCTTCTGTCGCTGTGCTCTTTTTCTTCTCTATATCCTTCTGTCGCTGTGCTCTTTTCTTCTCTATATCCTTCTGTCGCTGTGCTCTTTTCTTCTCTATATCCTTCTGTCGCTGTGCTCTTTTCTTCTCTATATCCTTCTGTCGCTGTGCTCTTTTCTTCTCTATATCCTTCTGTCGCTGTGCTATTGTAATGAACGCCAGTGCTTAAACTGATATAAATAATACCACTTGTTTAAAATAACGAAATAGGTACATACTTTACACTACGTACCATACCGCATGACCCAGACCGCAAATGTGACCTTTGAGCTAAATATAGATTTGGAAAACAAACAAACAATTTGAGGAAAAAATCATCTATTCGTGGAACGATTATAACATTCATGGAAAGGGGTGTATTTTCATGGAATGGGGTGCATACTTCCCTGTACTGATTGTGTTTATCAGAAAAGGGACATAAACCAAACATTACCAAACATTACCAAACAATACCCTAATTATGTGAAAGTAACGATATTGAGCGGATTAAGTAGTATTGATACCAATGCACAGCTGTTAGTTATCTATAATCCAGGGGCGTAGCTGGCCAATGTTAAGGGTTTAGGCCCACGAATTGAGCACCTACCTAAATTGGCCAGGTCGGACTAGAAACAGCAGAGTTATGACCCTTGAATTATTATTTTAAAAAAAAGAGTTAAACTTGCTTTGTTAACACTCGAGCTCCTATACTTTACCAAACACGAGCAAAATATTAATAAAAAAAAAGCTCGGATAAGTTTGAAAACCACAAACCAGCCATATCTATAAATCCCTATCACACTGCATGGCCCCCTCTCCCACCCCTGCCCAGCCCCAACCCCCCTCCCCCAACCCCAACACCACCACCCCAAATCCTCACCATCACCACTTTTTTTATTATTTACTGTGTAGATACAAAGATACTGGGGACATACTATGGATATATATGGTATGGGGTCCTAGGGGATACTATATGCTTTATAAGTATATAGCGGTATGGGGGCATAATATGACATAATAGGTACGTATATACAGGGTATGATGACAGTAAAGTGTAAGGAAATATAGGGTATGGGGACATAATATGACATAATAGGTACGTATAACAGGGTATGATGACATAAAGTGTAAGGAAATATAGGGTGTGGGGACATAATATGTAAGTATATAGAGGGTATGCGGACATACTATGTAAGGATATATAGGGTATGATGACATAGTGTATAAGGAAATATAGGGTATGGGGAGATAATATGTAAGTATATAGACTATAGAGGGTATGGGGACATACTGTGTAAGGATATATAAGGTATGGAGAATAATATGTGAGAATATATAAGGTATGGAGACATACACTGTAAGGATATTTAAGGATATACATGATATAGGAGCATACTATGTAAGGATACAGGGTACGGGGCATACAATGTCAGGATATTTTGACGTACTATGTAAGGATATATGGAGTGTGGGACATACACTGTATTGATACATAGAGTATGGGACATAATACATCAAGATATATACTATATGGGACATATGTAAGCCTTGGATACATAGAGTATGGGGACATAATACATCAAGATATGTACGTACTATATGGGACATCATATGTAAGCCTTGGATACATAGAGTATGGGGACATAATACATCAGATATGTACTATGTACTATGGGACATCATATGTAAGCCTTGGATACATAGAGTATGGGGACATAATACATCAAGATATATACTATATGGGACATCATATGTAAGCCTTGGATACATAGAGTATGGGGACATAATACATCAAGATATATACTATATGGGACATCATATTTAAGCCTTGGATATATTGAGTATGGGGACATAATACATCAATATATACTATATGGGACATCATGGGACATCATATGTAAGCCTTGGATATATGGAGTATGGGGACATAATACATCAAGATATATACTATATGGGGGACATCATATGTAAGCCTTGGATACATAGAGTATGGGAACATAATACATCAAGATATATACTATATGGGACATCATATGTAAGCCTTGGATTCATAGAGTATGGGGACATAATACATCAAGATATATACTATATGGGATATCATATGTAAGCCTTGGATACATAGAGTATGGGGACATAATACATCAAGATATATACTATATGGGACATCATATGTAAGCCTTGGATACATAGAGTATGGGGACATAATACATCAATATGTATACTATATGGGACATCATATGTAAGCCTTGGATACATAGAGTATGGGGACATAATACATCAAGATATGTACTATATGGGACATCATATGTAAGCCTTGGATACATAGAGTATGGGGACATAATACATCAAGATATGTACTATATGGGACATCAAATGTAAGCCTTGGATACATAGAGTATGGGGACATAATACATCAAGATATATACTATATGGGACATCATATGTAAGCCTTTGATATATGGAATGTGGGAACCTAATGTTTAAGGATATAAAGCGTACAGTTAACGGTTATAGAGGGTATAGGAATATTTGTTAATGTGTGTTCATTATTGTTTAATTTTCTTTTCATTAGTTAACACAACTCACAGTTCCATGTTATTAAATTTTATATTTGTTACAACAATGAATCATGTTAATTGAACTATATTTCGTGTATCGCTTTGTATGTTACGTTACCGTTACTTTTAAATTAAATTAATAATAAGAACATGATTTTGACATCCGTGAGATTTAATTAAAAAAAAAAAGAAGATTTTCTAATAGATATATTCTAATATTGTCATCATACGCATGTTCCCATAAATTATGCATTCTACATTTCGAACAACAGTGTGGCATAAAATAGCCAACTTTTAAAAGGCACTCAATTGGTTTAATAATCACTTTTATCACATGTCAAAAGGTCGTAACTGCCAGGTACAACTTTTTGATGAAAATCGTCCATTCCGATTATTTACGATTATTTAATACATAAGGTCGTAAGTGCAATTGGTTACAGTCAAAATTTAAAAAAAAAATGAAAACAAGATACGATATGTTATGAGAAAGCAAACTACAGCTTATGCCACGTGCGATTGATCAGAGAATTCACACAATTGATGCTGTCAGGCAGTTTGTTGTTGTTTTTTCACTACCCCGAAAACTATAACTTTTCACTTACGACGTTATAATTCTAGATCATCGATGTACCAGTCAAACGTGTAACTATCTTCACCACAAATCAAACAAAAAACACCGCTAAGTTCTCTAGTTGTAAGTCACATTGTCGCAGTTATTTTGCTTACATGTTCACAATGACTTTTCGAACAGCATGCGCGCATTCGTATTTCATTTAGCTACGTGTTTATTTATATAAATCACCTCGGTTGGGAACAGAGGAGGCCGAGCATTTCGTTTACATGCGGTGTACCTTTTTTAAATACAAATAACAGTTCCCATAACGCTTACCCTTCTCATAAAAGTAACAACTACAACACATTCGTGATAAATATGTATATATTTATTGGTATAAGCTGCTGAACTACCGACTGACTGATCGTATTAACATTAATTAATAAACACACTTCACATTATACTTCACGATAAACGACACATATAACCCATATCAAACTCCCTAACATATAACCAATATCAAACTCCCTAACATATAACCCATATCAAACTCCCTAACATATAACCCATATCAAACTCCCTAACATATAACCCATATCAAACTCCCTAACATATAACCCATATCAAACTCCCTAACATATAACCCATATCAAACTCCCTAACATATAACCCATATCAAACTCCCTACAGGATCAGCCTGGCATACGCCAAACCTTGCGTAAATGTGCACGTTACACACATAGGAGTATTTATAAATCTGTAATAGCTAATAAAGCCCGTTTACAAAAACAAAACACGCTATTTATCCACTACTGAATAATCAAGATATCTTCTGGAATTATTGTTATTGCGGCGGGGAGCAAACTCCCTGCTGCAATGTTAACGGAACGGTATACCAAAAAGTGAAGGCTGGTCAGATTTCTGAGCTAAAAATAGCTTTCTGAGCTAAAAATAGCACAAGTGGCAGCCGAAAAGCATTCAAATTATATGCCTCCGAGTTTGCATGAACTGAATGTAATGAGAAGAACTGACTTAAATTGAGACGAGCTATGTATGTAATAGGAAAACAATAATATTCCAAATGACAATATATCAATTGTGTCTACAGAATTTGCCTTATTTAACCTATATATTGGGAAAAACGTTCTGGTTACGGCATTGTTTTATTTGATTTTACTTCAGAAGAACGTGAAAACAACATGATTATTGCTTTATTCTGGATACTTGTATGTAGCAACAACTATTTCGAAAGTTGTGTAGTGATTCACGATGTCAGTGAATTATAATTTAATGTAAGACGAAATAAAGAAACATGTTTAGACACCACTGGATTGTTATTGTGTTTGAATATAGCATATATAGAAATCTTGTTATCGTTATATCTCCTGTATTTAAGATCGGATTACATCAAAACTTTCATAGATTGTAGAGTTCAGGGTCTAGTCGTGCAAGAATAGAAAGGTAGAGAGGCATTCCGGATCTGAACGCTATACCAATTGACAAGATGCAACAATTGCAAGAACAACTCGCGTCTGGCGCTATTTTTTCCCCATTTCTATACAATTTTGCTGCACTTTGTTATTCATGGCATGTTCATCTTATTGAGATTTTGTTCGTTACACAAACCCAGCCGCATTCGGCACTTTCAGTGCTTTAATTAATGAGTGGGCGCTTATACTAGTAGCTTATACTAGTATAGTATAATAACGAGAGACACGGAGTTATGTTAAATGATGTTTACTACACAAGCTGAAAATAGGAACTGACCGAGTAGGTAAAGTTTTTATTTAAGCTCGCCCTATGGCACTAGGCCTTTTGGCGAGCTTTAGGAACTGACCAGCATGGTATGATACAGGCATTAGTCTGCAATGTATGATTGACATGTAGAGAGGAGGAGCTAAGCTAATTATCATTGATTGTAAGAAGTCCATGACATCTCCCTTTCCTGAAAGAATAATGATTAACATAAACAAAAAAACATAAATAAAATCAAATTCATCTCCGAGTAGTCCATAATGAAAATGAAGTTGTTAAACTGTCAATGTTGTTTTGGAAGATTCCTTCACAGATTGGTATCAAGCTAATGTGCACATTAAATCCAATTTGAATTTTGCTTCGCATACGAATATCTAACCACAGTTTTATGTCTGCTGTGCCAGAACTTTTCCATGTCAAAACAATCAATCATTCACATTTATTTCACACTGTCAAAGTTGCGATGATATGTTGCAGCAGTTCCAAGTACTAATTAAACTAGCTAGTCACTAAATATTATGTCTGCAGTGAATCGTCTCAATTCACTTTTAACAATATGTTAAACTTGTAATTAATATAAAAACAGTTTACATATAGACTTGTTTACAGGAAATCCCCAATACTTGCAAATATAAAATTTACGGTAGGTCATAAATTGCAAATAAGTTCTCTAGTCATATCTTATATAGAAATTATTACATTAATCATACTTAATGTTTAGGAAATAGTTGGATAATAATTGCCTATTGAGGTTTTACTGTAAACATACAAGGTTCAGGACTAAGAGGTTACTAGCACATTAGCCCTTTATTATCATAATCAGTTTACACAATCATCATCCCTGTATCTGGATGGCTTCCTGATAGTGTCTCTGGGACGCAGTGATCTTGTAATATTCTGCCGCTGAATGTTATCAGTTGAGTTATGACTGTTGGCTGGATGTTATTCCATGACCATTTGTGGTTACCATTGTAATCATGGTCCATGATTACCACAGGTGTTGGCTCTGATGTTTTCTGGAGATGAACTCTGTTAAATCTGGACCGCAAGACCACCATTATTTATACATGCATAGTTGTTAATAAATACCTACACGAAAATAACTACGCTGGCCATATAACAGACACAATGAAGTATCAGTC
The DNA here is from genome assembly GCA_037043455.1 of Cyrtodaria siliqua. Classification (NCBI taxonomy): domain Eukaryota; kingdom Metazoa; phylum Mollusca; class Bivalvia; order Adapedonta; family Hiatellidae; genus Cyrtodaria; species Cyrtodaria siliqua. The sequence continues at coordinate 7,403 of JAWPHD010012997.1, forward strand.
AGGTCCAGTGCAGCACAAAAATGGGCCTTAGATGATGGCGTGGCCTACTTTTTCCCCAAAAATATTTTCCAAACTGAAAGTAACCAACTTTTTGAATTCTGAGGTCAAAACGACCAAAGTACTCTTCAAACTGTGCTTCACAAAAAGTAGTGCAGCATGTCCATCTTACCTTCAATTTTGATGTGGTTTTCACCACAAGAAAGTTAAATGTTTCAGAAATAAAGGAAAACATTCAATACATACCAGCCTCATGTCTTTCACCACTCCTATGCTTCACAGTAACTTACTCAATAGTTTACCTAGGACTACTTTTACGTTCCACCAGATTGACCCCCACGCTACCGGTCTAGCTCCATCTGAGGTTATAGCCATTTTTTGTTGTAATGTTATACGTCCTTGTTGTGGAATGTTTACTATCAATGATCGCACGTTCCCACACTTTATATTTTTTCCAGTAGCTTACTGAATTACATCCTGCAGGGATTTCAAGATTTGTGTCGTTTTATCATAGTAGAACTTTTGTTTCTCCTGCCATTTGAGTAATTGTTGGTGAGCATCTTTTGGCACTTGTAGTTCAAGTAATGCTGAATTTGTTGGTCTTTTATCCCGAAGTCTTCTGTTGAACAACACTTGTGCTGTAGAGTATTTCTGTATTCCAGAAGCGCGATGCTTTCGTCTTTGCCATTTTCATATGCCTTTTTAAGCAATTTCTTCACGGTTTGAATCGTGATCGTTCTGCCGATCGATGCCGTAGCTTTGACTATGTGTCGGGCTACTTGTGGTTATTCTGAAGTTATTGTTTTTGCATAGTGTCTTAACTCTCTGCTGTTAAACGGCATATTGTCTGCAAAAACTCTGAACAGCAAATATTGCTACCAGCATCGTTTGTACGAGAGGTGTTTAACTTATAACGTAACATTTTTGTTTAAGATGTTATTTTTCAGCGGAAATGGTTATCATGCGTGATTTAATGTTGTGAAACTGTTATTTAGAACATATGCATTTAAAAATAATCTGCCAGTTCACGAGGTTCGCTTTAAATTACAGTTTGAATTAGGTACCCACTAGTTTCCAATTTTAAACGTATGTTTCTAGTGCCGTAGAGTTTTACCTTAAACCAAATAATGTCACTAAATGCAAACCGTAATTGTTTAAAACTGTGTTTGAAATTTACATATGATCGTATGTTTTATTTTAAGTCGAAAAAAATAAATGTTGAATTAAAAGTTCGAATTTTATTGAAATTTTTAGAAATTGACAAATTATAGGACAGTTTGCTAGTATGTTACCAATGATTTTATAAATTTACCAAAATAAGCATTTATTCATATTTTATGAGACAAAAAATAAATAGTTATTTCTGCTGTATTATCACATACCATATAAAGATATATTTTGGTCGAAGTTTATATTTTTTTCATCATTATTTGCAAATGTGCGTGTTTTGCCCCTAAATCTTAAGTTATATATTTTTTCATTTCCTTTCCTATAAGGAAGTAAAGAATTTTTGACGACTTATTATTTTATAGAGGAGGACATCGTAACAATGCCTGCAGTTGATGTTTCAAACTAGAAGTTTTTATAGATTTAATAATTTTCAAAGTTTTAGTTCAGATTAATTTTCGCGGAAATCGTCAAAAAAATACGGATACAGAAAAATTAGGAATCACATAATAGTTCATGTCATAATGTTTTATATCGAAAGAAACATTAGACCTGACGTTAAAATGAACATATTCGGCGAGAATGTCAAGATTTTTGAATCCGGTACAAAATGAAAGTGTTACGTTATAAGTTCAACACCTCTCGTACTGATTTGGCATATTTCCCGTTTAGTTTTCTAATTTCCACAAATTTACTGAAATAGTCCACGCATAAGACATTGTCTTTATTTCTGTACTCAGATATGTCGACACCTACTTTCTGAAATGGTCTCAGTGGTAGTTCGTGCTGCTTCAGGGGCTCTTTTTGATTATACCTTGTATACTTGTTGCACGTGTGGAACAGGCTTTTTCAATGTCATGTTTCATTCCTGGCCAATACATAGACTCACAGGCTCTGGCTTTTGTTTTTACCATTTCCATGTGACCTGCATGAAGTAGGGTCAGCATTTGACTTCTCATTTCTTCTGGAATTATGACTCGATTGTCCAGGAACAAGACATCACCTATTATGTGTATTGATGTTTTGAAATTCCAGTACGGTCGCAGTGTTAGTGGAAGGCTGTTCATATAATGAGGCCTTCCTTCAATGACAGTTTTATGCAGTATCACGAGGGTTTCGTCGTTTGCAGTGACTGTCCTTATTTGATTCATTTGATTATCATCCATATGGTGATTTTGCTTCAATGAGTGAACTGTGGCGTTCAGTTCCACAGCATTTTCCATTGTTTCCAGATCCGTCGCATTTAGATATACACGTGCCAGTGTATCAGTTACGAACATGTACCTTCCAGGGGTATATTTCAGATTTATATCATATTTCTGAAGCTGTAATAACATCCTTTGAAGTCGTGGCGGTGATCCACTTAGAGTTTTCTTCAATATACTTTCCAAAGTTCTATGGTCACTTTGTACATTCACGTTATTTTTCCATATATGTACGCATGGTACTTATATGTAGTGAACGTAGTACTACGGCTAGTAGTTCCTTCTCTGTCAGGCGTACCGTTTTTCAGTTTCCGTCAATGCTCTTGATGAGTACGATATGGGATGTCCGTCTTGCAGTAAGCAGGCACCAATACCATTTTGAGAGGCATCGGCTTGTATTGTAACTTCCTTAGTTACGTCATAGAAACTCAAAACAGGTTGTTCTATTATAGTATAATAACGAAAGACACGGAGATATGTTAAATGATGTTTACTATACAAGCTAAACAATGACAATGCCGAGAGGGAAAGAGCTATGGGGCAACATGGCTGTGGCGTGATGAATGACAATGGTGAACGTCTTGCTGACTTTTGCCTTGACAATAACTGTGTGATTGGGGGTACCATCTTCCCACATAAAGACTCATAAACTTACTTGGACATCACCCAACAATACCACCATCAACCAGATAGATCATATCATAATAAATGGGAAATGGCGTAGGTCCCTTCGAGATGTCCGAGTTTACCGTGGTGTCGATGTCAGCAGTTACCACTACCTTCTTATGGCCTCCATCAAACTCAAACTACGGAAAGCAGTCCATTAAAAACAGCTCAGAAAACACCTAGATATTGTCAAACTGAAATACCTTGAGGTCGCCAATGAATTCACCAGCGAGCTAAGAAACCGGTTTGCTGTCCTGGCTGAGGAGAATAGCGATTTAAGCACTAACGCCAAATGGGAAGCCATCAAGAAGACCTTCCAAAAGACAGGTACCAGTGTCCTGGGCTGTAGGAAGAAAAAGGGAAAACAGTGGATAAACCTGGAAACTGGCAGAAGATAGATGAACGTAAAGTGCTGAAAGCCAAGCTTCTGGCCACAAAGTCACCAATACTTCAAGAAAGAGCTCTGGAAGCATACAAAGCCAAGGACAAAGAGGTCAAGAGAAGTGCCAGGAATGACAAGAGGGCCTTTGCAGAGGAATTAGCAGGAGAAGCTGAGCATGCTGCCGCAAGAGGTGAGATGAGCGTTGTATACAAGATCACCAAGCAACTCGCTGGTACAATGTCAAACCAGTCCATGCCTGTTAAAGGGACACTGTCCGTAAGTAAGCAGATATTGAGCATAACCAAATAACTAGTTGACTTTTATTCAGTGAAATGTATACATGAAAACAGGATAGACCCTAAGAAGTATGTAGGAATACATTCGTGAGTTTGAAAAAAAAAAGTTTTAATTATTATATGTAAATAAAGTGGGACCCACAATATTAACCTTTTCTGCGATCACGTGACTTCCATTAGCGCATTAGGTTTTGACCACAGTATGTATTGCGACATATGTATAGCCCGCTTAGCTCAGACGGGAGCGTTGTCGACCACTTTACGCTCACGCACATTATTATTATGGCGAGTGCTATTTTAGTTTGGGCTGCGAGTTCAAACGCACAAAGCGGATTTACTTTTGTTTGTACCGCGATTGAATTCCGTTAAACAATCTTGCTTTTAGTTAGTAAATATTCAATAATGTTTAGTGTGTAATGTTTGTGAACATAATTATTGTGTGTTTTATATGCTAAAAGTTACGGACAGTGTCCCTTTAAAGACAAAAATGACAACAACCTCACTACCGAACAAGAGAAAGCTGAGAGATGGGTACAACACATCCATGAAGTACTAAATCGCCCAGAACCAGATAACCCTGTTGACCCCCCTGCAACAGATGATATTCTTGATATCAATACCGGTCCCCCATCAGAGGAAGAAGTAAGGCTCTCCATCAAAGCCATGAAAAATGGAAAAGCTGCTGGAGTCGATTCCATCCATGCTGAAATGCTGAAGGCTGATATTGACACCTCAAGCAAGGTTCTCACAGACCTCTTTAGAAATATCTGGCAAAATGATACCATCCCCGATGATTGGAACAAAGGCCTTATTGTGAAGCTTCCCAAGAAGGGCGACCTCCAGATTTGTGACAACTGGCGTGGCATCACATTGCTCTCAGTACCATCCAAAGTCTTCTGAAGAGTTTTTCTACGCAGAATTGATAAAGAAATTGATCGCAAACTTAGACAAGAACAAGCAGGATTCAGGAGAGGAAGAGGATGCACAGACCAAATCTTTACACTAAGAAACATCATAGAGCAGTGCATCGAATGGACCACCCCTTTGTACATCAACTTCATAGACTTCAAGAAAGCATTCGAAAGCGTACACCGAGATACCCTATGGAAAATCACGTCATCCTATGGAGTTCCACTGAAAATGGTTGCGCTGATGAAGCTGTTCTACAGGAAGTTTGAATGCAGCGTCATTGTAGACGGACAACTGTCAGAATGGTTCCCTGTGAAGTCTGGTGTGCGGCAGGGCTGTATCATCTCCCCGATCCTCTTCCTGGTCACCACCGACTGGATCATGCGAAAAACAACAGCAGATAAACCCAGAGGCATCCAGTGAACCCCCTTCTCCCAGCTCGAAGACCTCGACTTTGCCGATGAACTTGCTGTAGTCTCTACAAAACTCAACCATCTTCAAGAAAAGACCAACAGGCTGAATAGCTTTGCAATGCAGGTGGGCCTTAACACCAACCCGTCAAAGACCAAAGTTATGTGCATTAACACCAACCCTACTGAACCAATCACAGTCAACAATGAACCACTTGAATATGTCCAAAATGTTACGTATCTCGGAAGCCTCATCAGTAAAGACAATGCCGCACAAAAAGATATACAAGCAAGGCTTGTAAAAGCCAGAGGAGCATTTGGCAGATTAAAGACAATCTGGAAATCTAGGCAGTACAGCACCAACACAAAGTTACGACTATACAACAGCTTTGTCAAACCAGTGCTGCTGTATAGCTAAGAATGCTGGCGAGTTACTAAGGGCGACATGAAGAAGATTAGCGTCTTCCACAATGGTTGCCTGAGGAGGATATGCAGAATATTCTGGCCCATGAAAATCACCAATGAAGAACTGTACAAGAGGACAAAGAGCCAAAACGTGGTCACTGAGATCAAACGCCGCCGCATCCGTTGGCTTGGACACGTTCTTAGAATGGATCAGGACCGTATCCCAAAGACTGCATTGAGATGGACACCACCAGGCAGAAGAAAACAAGGACGCCCTAAAATAACATGGAGGCGCACCATACTAACTGAGCTGAAGGAGATAGGTTTGACATGGGGCGAGGCGCAACGTGCTGCAAGCGACGGAGCCAAGTGGAGGCAAATCGTTGATGCCTTATGTCCCATCAGGGACGAAGAGGAGTAAGTAAGTAAGTAATACAAGCTAAACATAGGAACTAACCAGCATGGTATGAGAGAGGCATTAGTCTGCAATGTATGACTGACAGGTAGCTAGGAGGAGCTGAGCTATTTATCAATGATTGTAAGAAGTCCATTATAGATATTCTTTATACAATACAATACAATCAGTATTATCTCTGACATAACGCAACCATCAATGCTAATAAATCATATACTGGATTATATACCTGTCATTATTTCTAACCTATAACATGTTATCCTTATTGCACCAGATCCATCAATCACATTGTACTTTTAACAGAGCACCATCAACCGAGCCGTCCGCGAAAAACCCACCTTATGTCAGGTCAATCTCTCCCAGAGGCCATTACATTGACCTCTCTCAACGTCTAAGAAGGTAGCCTGCGATCACATGATAATTTGTCACATGACCATAGCTAAAATATCAAAATGGCGAACAGACTAATTTTCTACATTTTGATATATAAGTTAGTAATTTAATTTAAGTATGTTGTTAAGAGCTATGTGATACTGGAAAGTGCTGGTAAGCAAAATGCTGTACTGTAACCCTATGGGAACTATTTGGTGGTGTGTATTTTGAATGTTTTGACGGCGGAGTGATATGCCGAAATACAAACTTTTATTCTACCGCAATATAATTCCAAGCATAATTTAATGTACATTTAAAACATTCAAGCCGAAAATAAAATAAAAATTGTAATGTTAGCGTTTCATATAAAGATAATTCAGAAAAATATAGTGCAATCAAGACATTTTGCATTTCCATCGTTTTTCATCGTTTGCCAAGATCTTGGTATTTGATGAGACGTTGACAGAGATGTATGTGTATACAAGGAACGACAACTCTGGGTAGATATGGGAAACATGTATCCGAAAACCATGCAAAGCATCTCTCAGGATAAGACCTCGGACTTCGCCTTTAACTAAAAGTACAACGTTTCAATTATCAATGAAACCGATACAACCGGACAAAAGCAATATCCTGAAATGTCTTCAGACTGACAATATAAGTTACTGTACTATGTTTTTATTTCATTTTTTTTAAAGTATAACCGTGCGCCCTAGTCAGTTGTCCAAATGACACTTATTACCAATGCTACACATGCATTCTTCTGAGTGCGCCCTATATGAGAATCTCTCACATCAAGGGAAAGTATTTATCGTCTAATTCGTTTCCCTCAACCGCCAATAAATACATGTTTTGTTTCCAACCAACTGCACTTTTCATCCGTAAAATGTGAACAATGGTTTTCAGAGGGGAACAGCTAAGTAGCAAACGTTGTAAACGAAGCATTTTCCAAACCCAATCGCTTTACAATTATAAAAAAGGTAAACTTTATGACTTTCGTACTGCTTACTATTACTCTCATTTTACCAATTGGCTGTTAAACATAACTAATCATATTAGCCACCTCCCGGTTTCTACTGGAGGGGACTATAGGATTGCTCAATGTCCGCAACAGTAAGGAAAAGACCGGCAAATAGACTTCAGCCCTGATAATTTCGAAAGTATCCACATTACAAACAACAGCTTTTAGTAAACGTCAAATACTCCGTTCATGATCAGAAACTGAAGAAGAAATATTTGCAAGCAAATACCCGGTTCTATTCACCAGAGTCTACAATGACTCCGACTTCTACTCAGGAATCTATCAGCGGCCTCGGTAGCTCAGTGGATAATATTTGGACGTAAGGAGATATGCCCCAATCTGGTGGAAATATTTGAAACCATCATCTCATCTTCCTGTGAGGTCGATTTCCAAATATAACCTATGATATGTGAACGGGACGTAAAGGTCATACTGAAAAGGTGATCCCTTGGAACCAACAGACACAAACACAAGAGAGAAAAACTCGGTTTTATTAAGTCTGTTCATGAGAGGTAATTATAAGATGCAACACCTCTCACGCCTCCTAGCACTGGCTTAAGCGATATTCTGCTTTATAGCAACACAGACTGGACTTGATGATCCCAAAGGACAAGTAAATAATAACACTACTGATCTGTAAACAATAGTGTGAATGTCAATAAATACTGAAAGGTGATCACTTGGAAGCAACAAACACAAACAAGAGAGAAAAGTAGCAGACTCGGTTTTATTGAGTCTGTTCATGAGAGGTTATTATAAGATGCAACACCTCTCACGGCTCCTAGGACCGGCATAAGCGATATTCTGCTTTAAAACAACACAGAATGGGTTTTAATCAGTCTATGGAACTCTCTTCCGTCCAGCTTTGATGAGGCCAAAACTATTGAGGCTTTCCAAGCATGGTTTGGAGCCGTGGTCGTGTGGGCCCACTCTAGATGTTTTTATTCTGTTTAAACTGCACACCAGACCTTCTCTCAGATCTCCACGTCACTCTGAACAGTTAGAAGAAGTTGTAAAGCGTATATTTCACTTTATTTCACACGTTTTAACCATGTGACAATCCTATATTTCCACTACTGTACTTAATCTGGTATTTAGAGTCTCGAAAGCTATATTCAATAGATGCGGAGTACAAAAAAAACATATTCCATATTGTGTAATCCTTATCTTGTACTATGAGAAGATAACTTTAACAGTTAAACTCAATGAGTCATCACGATGTATGTGCCTTAATTAAGTACCGGTGTTCGTCTGCAAGTTGAACAATGATGACGGAAGAAGAAATTGAAGATTTTATCTCAAAAAAAAAAAAAAAAAAAAATTTAAGTTGGAATTAAAAAATAATATAACTAGAAACTACAAATACAACGCTTGGTTGGAATTATATAGATGTGAAATAAAGAGTAGTAGTAGATCTGTATTTCCTCCAAGCGCAGGAGAGTATACATATGTCTGCTAGGTACTCGTCCAATATAATTCAGTATTGTACTCAACACTGTAAAATAACGTCATAATAATACTCCCTGGTTAAAGTATAGTACTATGTTACTGCACTACATCTTGGAGTGGAGTGGAGTGAATAATAGGAGTGACCTTTGAGACCTTGGAGAGACATTTTAGAGTGACCTTGGAGTCAAATTTGGAGTGAATATTTTGGAGTCAATTTTTGTGAGTCTAAATTTGGAGTCTTATTTTTCCGTACAATTAATAACTTTTGTGAAACTAATATATGGTTATGTTCTTTTGTTCTTAACTCAATGTTAAGTCATTTTTTTAGTCTAAATTGGAAGTCTTAATATTCCTTACAATTAATAACATTTTAGGAACTAATACATTTACTTGAGTTACTTCATTTGCACATGCAATTATTTATTAATTGATTAAATTTCATTAAAATGCATGGGTCTATTAAGCTACCCAATTTCAACAACTAATAATCATTATTTTAATGCGGGTTCTGAAATATTCTGGTTGACCCCTGCATGTGTAAACAATATGCGTAATTCAGTTGACAACTACCTTATTTAATAGGCATTCAATAAAACAGGACTTGAACTTATTAGCTTTGAATCATTGGCCGAAGATAAATTGGTCCCTTGGTGCAAGGTCAGATCAATAAAAGATCCATTAAGCAAATCACTTTTATCTTTTGAGGTTATATTGCCTGGGTATCTAAGTTCATAAATGTTATTGCCTCTGTGGTTAAAGCCTCACAGTAGGGACAAGACTAATAGGACAGTGACAGTTTACGTAAACAGTTTAATCATGTGAGGATCGTTCAAGAATAACTTGATATTATTTTTTTATGTTGGAACATAAAGTATTTGTCCTGCGATAAAGTAATTAAAATGTATCTATATGAAATGAAAATAAAATTAGACAGACAGACAGACAGACAGACAGACATACAGACAGATATTTTATTGACTTAGATATTTTTTATTTACTTCTGTGATATATAGATTCTTACATTCGTAACCGAGTATAAATTCTTTGGATAAAATCAATAATACCATAATAATACACTATAACACATAATACACTATAACACATAATACACAATAATACTCATTCATATAAGATCATCTATATACTTAATTCATTGGAAAAGTAATCATGACCTGATCTTATTAGAAAATCTAGGATAACCATGTGAAAATAAGCTTCCACCACCCTCCCAATACAAATCAGTTAATGTACCACTTTTTTGAGAGAAAATGGCCGATAACAGTAAAATGCTTGTTTTATTTCTATTAATGGGGGTTGGGTGGGGGAGGGGGGCAAGGTGGTTCTCATAACAGGATAACAATTAACAGTAAATTAAAAAACACTGAAAACAGGTTAATAGTACATCTAATAACAGATAACAGTTAATGTTTTTTCACAAAAACAGATAACAAAATATAAATTTCGCCAATAACAGGATAACAGAAATAACTATTGCACCCCCCCCCCCACCCATCACTGCCCAGCCCAACCCCATTGATCTACTGTATCTTAATTATACTGTCCTCTGAGATACCTCTAAGCATGTGCTAAAATAAATACACAACAAAAGACAATTAAGACCAGTATCACTGATGATTTAATTTTCGCCTCCCATTACAGAGTTCCAATCCAAATAACACATACTATGAATGTACCGCAGAAACAGAAAACAAAAAGCATTAAAGTTTATGGAATCTTAGAGCTCTGTCAGCCTAACTGTTTCACAAACATGGATTTTTCATTTAGAACATATAGTAACAGTGCCCAAGTTAAAATTAGATGTTCAGTTTTGGAATTAGTTATTGAAATTGGGTTTTTAGTTTCTAAAAAGTTATCAATTGTAAGGAAAAATAAGACTCCAAATTTAGACTCTAAAATTGACTACAAAATACTCACTCCATGTTTGGAGTAAATAACAAAAGAACAAAAGTCAGAACCATATATTAGTTTCAAAAACGTTATTAATTGTACGGAAAAAATAAGACTCCAAATTTAGACTCCAAAAATTGACTACAAAATATGACTCCAATGTCACTCCAAAATATGACTCCACACCAATACTCCACTCTATATAATATACTATGCCCCCTAACCATGTCTTAAAATAGCTATCCCGCCAAATAACGGCAAAATTACATTACAAACTCGTTCATCAAAACTCAATCCAGGTTTATAATAATATATATGTGCCGATTAAAATAATAGGATTTTTCACTGGTTCTTAAAATACCCGCGATTGAATATGCGTAAAATGAATTATGAGTAGGTAACTCTTAATTCAACGCTCCAGTTGTTGGTTTTGGCGTGGCTTGTTAAAGCCGTTTATAGTGTGTCAATAGAGTTTGGATTGGATTCTCAACATATGTAAATTATATATATATACCTAGTCGTCAGTAGGTTTAGGAACGGTGTACATATGTTGTAAAATGTGGATGGTGTTGGCGGGATAGCTACTTTAAAAGTAATGCAGTTTGTGTTTTAATATACAAAAAAAATATATGCGTAAAATTAATTATGAGTTGTTCAACTCTTATTTCAGTGCCTCAGTGGGTTTGGCCTGGCTGGTTAAAGCCGTTTATATTGTCTCGATAGAGTTGTTATGTTTTGTTTTTGTGGAGTTCAGAGTTGTTATGTTTTGTTTTTGTGGAGTTCATTGCTGCCTAGGTAGAAGACTATTACATTTGGAGTCATACTAAGGACATCATTATTAATGAAGTAAGCAGCATCTTTAATATCAGACTGTGTGACTTTCCTTATATATGAGTATTTGCCTGCCGGGTCTCGACTTTCCTTATATATGAGTATTTGCCTGCCGGGTCTCGACTTTCCTTATATATGAGTATTTGCCTGCCGGGTCTCGACTTTCCTTATATATGAGTATTTGCCTGCCGGGTCTCGACTTTCCTTATATATGAGTATTTGCCTGCCGGGTCTCGACTTTCCTTATATATGAGTATTTGCCTGCCGGGTCTCGACTTTCCTTATATATGAGTATTTGCCTGCCGGGTCTCGACTTTCCTTATATATGAGTATTTGCCTGCCGGGTCTCGAATTTCCTTATATATGAGTATTTGCCTGCCGGGTCTCGACTTTCCTTATATATGAGTATTTGCCTGCCGGGTCTCGACTTTCCTTATATATGAGTATTTGCCTGCCGGGTCTCGACTTTCCTTATATATGAGTATTTGCCTGCCGGGATCCTGGCACTGAAATGCCTAATATTGGAAGTGCCCACTACAGGTAATCTTCACATGTTTTGACGTCGCACGGAAACGTTCACGTTGATGCAGCGCTGATAAGTTTTTGATAAGTTCTTGCATACCGGACAAGGGATATCCATCATTTTACCGGGGCTAGATACTTCCATCTCACCCTAGGGTCGAGATAAAATTCACGCGCGCCAAAATCCGGTATGCAGGAAAACATGCAAAACGTTAGTAGCTGGCGGCGTCAACGCGCAACATGTCTCTGATATGCAAGAAAAAGAATCTATCATGGGTATTCGGTTCAGATAGGGAATTCCAACACGAGGTTCCGGTTAAAACAGTTATACCGAGTTCCGATAAAAACACTTATACCTCGGTTCCGATAAAAACACTTATACCTCGTGTTGGAATTCCCTATCTTCAGCGGATGCCCATGAAAGATTCTTATAATATTTGTCTTACCCCGTTTAAAATCTAGGCATTCTGACTATACTCATGTTCAAGTCATTCTTTAATATTCTATGAACAGTAGCAGTTCCCACATCTAAAGTACTGGAAATATCACGCACAGACAATCGCTTGTCTTCATAAATTAACTCTTTGACTACGGCAATAATTTCTTGACCCTTACTGTCCTTCCACATCTCTGATCATCTTCAACTGACTAACGACCTTCGCGAAATTGCTTGTGCCAATTAAATACTAATAAGTTTTATAAATGATCTCTCCCATTCCAACGTTTTCTATTTACTTAAATGCTAGCTTCGGTGTTTTTTTCTAAGTTAAAACCGCCGCGCGCTCCCTGTCCCAAACAAACGTCATGCTTTTTGATTGTTTTTGTTTCTTGTTGTGTTTTTTTTGAAAGAAAGCTACGGCATTAAACACTTCAGGAAATAACGTCATCAACATCGTACAGCAGCAGACGAAATTGAGCGTCAAATGCAATCATGAAAACTCGGCCAATCCCGTCATTCTTCAAATGCTGTGTACGAGATGTTGCGAATTCGTCAAATGATGTAGTTTAAGAATAGGAATAATTATCAACGAACGTGAAAGAAGCAACACAACCAGTATTGCTCTGGTTGTATTTTTAAAAATAAATACGACAACAACGCTCCATTTTACATTGGATTGCATAAGGACATGTGAAATTATAAGTAGGCAATATATACTATATAAAGCAAAATATGAAAAGTACAGGAAAAGTACAAGGATTTCTGGAACAGCCCTCGTACTTTATTTTTATTTTAAAGCAACTTCATGTTCAAACAACAAATTTAGATTATTCAAAACAGGATGGAGCTGCATACGTCCTTCGTTTGGTGTTGAGAGAAGGACATACACTGTAGGTTATTGAGGAAGTACGTATCACTTCGTTTGGTGTTGAGAGATGGACATACACTGTAAGTTATTGAAGAAGTACGTATCACTTCGTTTGGTGTTGAGAGATGGACATACACTGTAAGTTATTGAGGAAGTACGCATCACTTCGTTTGATTTTGAGAGATGGACATATGAGGAAGTAGGTATCACTTCGTTTGGTGTTGAGAGATGGACATACACTGTAAGTTATTGAGGAAGTACACGTCACTTCGTTTGGTTTTGAGAGATGGACATATGAGGAGGTACGCATCACTTCGTTTGGTGTTGAGAGATGGACATACACTGTAGGTTATTGAGGAAGTACGTATCACTTCGGTTGGTGTTGAGAGATGGACATACACTGTAAGTTATTGAGGAAGTACGCATCACTTCGTTTGCTTTTGAGAGATGGACATATGAAGAAGTACGTATCACTTCGTTTGGTGTTGAGAGATGGACATACACTGTAGGTTATTGAGGAAGTACGCATCACTTCGTTTGGTGTTGTGTTGAGAGATGGACATACACTGTGTTATTGAGGAAGTAAGTATCACTTCGTTTGGTGTTGAGAGATGGACATACACTGTAAGTTATTGAGGAAGTACGCATCTGAGAGATGGACATGGGAGGAGGTACGCATCACTTCGTTTGGTGTTGAGAGATGGACATACACTGTAGGTTATTGAGGAAGTACGCATCACTTCGTTTGGTGTTGTGTTGAGAGATGGACATACACTGTAAGTTATTGAGGAAGTACGCATCACTTCGTTTGGTGATGAGAGATGGACTTACACTGTAGGTTATTCAGGAAGTACGCATCACTTCGTTTGGTGTTGTGTTGAGAGATGGACATACACTGTAAGTTATTGAGGAAGTACGCATCACTTCGTTTGGTTTTGAGAGATGGACATATGAGGAAGTACGTATCACTTCGTTTGGTGTTGAGAGATGCACATACACTGTTAGTTATTGAGAAGCTACGCATCACTTCGTTTGGTGTTGAGAGGTGGACATACACTGTAAGTTATTGGGGAAGTACGTTTCAGTTCGTTTGGTATTGAGAGATGGACATATGAGGAGGTACGCATCACTTTGTTTGGTGTTGAGAGATGGACATACACTGTAAGTTATTGAGGAAGTTCGTTTCACTTCGTTTGGTGTTGAGAGATAGGTTATTGAGGAAGTACGAATCAAGACCTCTGACGTTACGTCATCAACCTTTAGGACGGCAATTTAATCGATTTTGAACATTAGAAAACATGCAACAATTTTTTTGTTTGTTTTTTAAAGCAACGTTATGTTCAAGAAAAAAAACTAGATTATTTAAAACAGGATGGAGCTGCATACGTGCTCCGTTTGGTGTTGAGAGATGGACATACAATGTAAGTTTTGAGAATTTGTATTATGTTTAATCTCTCGAAAATTTATGATCTTCAAGTCCCGCCCACCTGGTATTGATCTGGGACCATACAGACCCTATATATTCTTAAATTCAGACTCCCTACAGTGTAACTCGTGAATATATGTTACATACGGATCAAGTACATTTTTCGGAGCATGTATGGCCATTCGAACTGACCAGGGCACAACAAATAAAGTTTTGACTACTGAAACGGACTTACGAAAAAGTCGGACACTGCACTAATACAAATTGGGCATAGGGTTACCTTGTTCTTTGACCAATGGAAGGTTGTATATAGGCGTCATTGTCTGAGAAGTAGTTTAATTACGTTGTCTGTTCAGAGACCAAGGGTTTACCACTTCCTCTTAAAGTTCATGAATGACGCACATGAAAGTTAGTCATCTAATTAACCATATTTTAGTAACAAAATGGCAAAAAAATAATAACTAGAGGAAAGGTGCGGCTGGTACTGTCATGCTACGATGGGCCAACCCACTCAACAAGCAGATTGAGAAAGTCACTTGTATGGGAAGCCATAACCGTCAACATGTGGATATTTAAAAACCATTCAATGACAGGCCATTTAATTCAACATGAAATCATTTGATGACGTACATATTGATTCAATGCGACGTTTAAACTCGGTTCATTCGTTACAAAGTGAATTGATACGGTTCAAAGTGAAATGATACGATGTAAAATTTCAAACCATACGACGCAAAGTCATTTGATGACGTACATATTGATTCGATGCGACGTGTAAACTCGGTTCATTCGTTACAAAGTGAATTGATACGGTTCGAAGTAAAATGATACGATGTAAAATTTCAAACCATACGACGCAAAGTCATTTGATGACGTACATATTGATTCGATGCGACGTGTAAACTCGGTTCATTCGTTACAAAGTGAATTGATACGGTTCGAAGTGAAATGATACGATGTAAAATTTCAAACCATACGACGCAAAGTCATTTGATGACGTACATATTGATTCGATGCGACGTGTAAACTCGGTTCATTCGTTACAAAGTGAACTGATACGGTTCGAAGTGAAATGATCAGGCGAAAACACAGTCGGTGCGATGCAAACGCAATCCGTTCGACAGAAACTGATTTCATTACGTGCAAAGTGAAACGGTGCGACATATGGCGGCGATATTTGCCACATCACTTGCAGGGTTATTTCCCCTACATAATATATGATAAATCAAAGTACTAAAAGTACTAAGAATGCAAGGTTTGATAGGAAAGACTGTATGGATATTTGCATGATCAAATTTCCATAAATTTTACATAGTTTTAGCCAACTTGGCGATCTTTGGCGACCTACCAAAATCTTAGAGGGTCAATCCATTCCAAATATATTGTGACAAGGATTTGGCAATTCACAGCATTTAAATATCTGATGGAAATTGTTGCAAATTATTGGGAAAGCATCATAGATTTAAAAACAAAACAAAACTCTAAGCAATTTATTGCAAAATGGTATCTGATTACATTACAAGGGCCCAAACATGGCCCATTTTAAATCCATTGACATCCGAAATTTGTTCAGGAATTCTAAAAATACCATCTATGAAAGGCCAATCATAGGTACAGGTATTCAAAAGTATATCATTGCAGTATCTTGATAGGTCAGTGAGTTTTTTCCTTATATAAGTTGTACAGAAAATTGGTACCATTCCCAATTTGGCAAAAAGTAAGTTTTTTCCCCAATTTTTTTGAATATTTTTGAGTGAAACTTTTAACAAAAAAAGAGGAAAACTATATGCTTTTACACGTAATTAAATACTACAAGAGAATGTATAAATGGTAATGTGTTTGCAAAGTATTTAAGCATACAATATTTCTTGCTGTTGGTTAATTGAACAATTAAACCTTGTCACTGTTCTTCGAGCTAGCATTTATTGAAATTCTACAACAAATTTATATAAAAACAAACTTTATAATAAACTTTATTCATTTCTTAGTCGAATTAAGTCAATTAATTACTTGTATAAAGCGAGTAAGTCACGAAAAATAAAGTATTATCGGCATTCACAAATGTCTGTATTTCGTCCCCGATGTTTTTATCGGCAATTTATCCAGTCTAACATCGATTTTCTGCATATAAAATGCAAGAAAAAAAGCTTATTGTATTGTTTGCTTGTATTATACGCACCCCCCTTTCGGAAACCTTAAAAGAAGTAAAAAAAACTGCGTAATATACAAGGTAAAATACGGTAGCTAGGTAGCTAGATTTGAATTATTTTTTTTTAGTTAATACTACAGTAAAGTTTCTTTTCAATGTGTGGGACAGACATAGAGAAGTTGAATCAACGGGTAATGCCTCTTGTTAAGTTATTTGTCCCTGCAGCAGAAGACGTTTTCTAGGTTACGCCACTGAACTTGGACAAGTTCAAAACCATTTGCATCAGACTAGACACATCAGAGTTATAGCCTTTGATTTTTTAAACAAGAAATCCGTGGATTCACATGTCTCGTCTAACGGGGGCTGGACTAAAAAATAAAACGGTCAATGATGCTTAAATGAGGTTGTAAACATTTTAGTAACTAAAAACAATGGAGTTTGCCGTTTGCTGAGATGACATTTAAGTGCATTTGTTTAAAAGTAAAATGCCATTCTATTAAAAACAAGAGGCCCAAGAGGGCCTGTGGATGCTCTACTTGCTAAAACGGCTCTTACATCAAGGGTTGTCGACATAAAATTCCCATCAGTATTTTTTTTCAAAACATTGCAAAAACAACAGGGATAGGATGGCCTTAGATCGCTCACCTGGTAATCATGGGAAATAAGTCTGCTGTGTCTAGTCTGGCATGGGTAATTTTTAATTTGTCCCACTTCTATGAATGAAATTTTATAAAAATGGGGCGGGGTGGTGGGGGACGGGGTTATATTAACATTCTAAACAAATATGGTAAAGATCAGATAAAAAATGAAGTAACTACAAATTTAACAAAGGAAATACAATATAGCATTTTTCAGCAAATCAAGGGCCATAACCTATCGTTACTAACAAGATCTAGCTGGTTTTCGTACTTGTCCGAGATTTCATTGATATACCGCGATTTGCACAACTAGACATCATACTGAGGCTTCCTGCCAAATTTTGTAGAAAGTTTAGGAGGAGTAGCGCCGACAAGAAATTTAAATGTGAAAGTGCCATAACTCCGTCATAAATCAGCGAACTGGGAAAAAGCGCGATATGCACAACTAGACATCTTACCGATGCTTCCTGCCAAGTTTCGTCGAAATCCAACAAGGCTTTAGGAGGAGTAGAGCCGACAAGAAATTTTAAAGTAAAAATGTCAAGGGGCCGTAACTCCATCAAAAATCAACGAACCGAAAAAAATAATGAAATAAAAAAATATATATATAAAAAACAATTAAAAAAAAACACAAAAAAATAAACAAAAAACATTTAAAACAATAAACCAATAAATATATCAAATACAAAAAAAAAAATCAAAAAAATTAAAAATAATAAAAAAATAAATAAAAAAATAAAAAATTACATATATATTTAAATCAAATTTAAACAAAAAAAAATGTACAAATAATATAAGAAAAATACTAATAATAAAAAAAAAAGGCAAAACATCTGGTAAAGTTTGGTAAAGATCAAATGAAAAATGAAAGCCCTGTCGTATTAACGAGGCAAAATATAGCATTTTTTAACTAAATCAAGGGCCATAACTCCGCTGTTACTAGTCTGATCTGGCTGGTTTTCGAACTTATGCGAGCTTTCATTGATATTAACAACATGTTAAAGTTTTGTAAAGATCGGATGAAAAATGAAGGCCCTTGGCCAGTAGAGCTAAGAATCATCAGCTCCAGAAAGTAGAAAGGTCATAGATGAAATCCATGGATCCAAAAAGATGCACTACCAAAGACACAACTATAATGTCAAAATAGAATATGTTTTCTTCCAAAGATTAAGCTATAAATTAGGTTAAAAACATCTAGTGCATAATTATAGTTCATGAGAGAGTGATGTAAATGTAACAATTAAAGTTATCTGCCCTTTGCTTGGATGGTGAAGGTCACACCCATATTTGCCTAGTCACGTTGCAATGCACCACTCAAGATACAACTATAAGCAAAGAGTGCATACAGTTTGTGAAAAAGTGACCTAAACGCAAAAGTTGAAGGTAACAATTAAGTTATCTGCCCTTTGCTTGGAGGGTCAAGGTCACTTTCACATTTACTTTGTCACGTTGTGATGTACCACTCAAGATACAACTATAAGCAAAGTTTTAAAGGTCTAGTGCATACAGTTTGTGAAAAAGTGACCTAAATGCAAAAGTTTAACCTAAAAATTACTAGGTTATCTGCCCTTTGCTTGGAGGGTCAAGGTCACTTCCACATTCGCTTTATCACGTTGCGATGTACCACCCAAGATACAACTATAAGCAAAGTTTGAAAGGTCTAGTGCATACAGTTTGTAAAAAAAGTGACCTAAACGCAAAAGTTGAACCTAAAAATTATTAAGCTATCTGCCCTTTGCTTGGAGGGTCAAGGTCACTTCCACATTTGCTTTGTCACGTTGCAATGTACCGCCCAAGATACAACTACAAGCAAAGTTTGAAAGGTCTTGTGCATACAGTTTGTGAGAAAATGACCTAAACGCAAAACTTGAATGTTGACGCCTCCGCCGCCGCCGGAGAAGCAACACCTATGTCTCTTTTTTTCTTCGAATAGGCGAGACAAAAACTGTTTTCCGGCCTTAGACTATTCAAGCCAGTAGAGTGATACAGGCCCTCTTGTGCATCTTGTTCCCGGAAGACTACTTAATACACGCCACTCTGTAAATGACATAATTTTAGACATGGAAGTTATCTTGAGTGACAGTTTGGCCATGAACACAAATCACAAATCTGTCTATCCATCAGCAATTTCATAAAATAATATTCTAGTCTAGATTTGAAACAGTTTAATGACAATTGATCACAATATATTTGGAATGGATTGACTCTCTAAGATTTTGGTAGGTCGCCAAAGATCGCCAAGTTGGTTAAAACTATGTAAAATTTATGGAAATTTGATCGTGCAAATATCCATACAGTCTTTCCTATCAAACCTTGCATTCTCAGTACTTTTAGTACTTTGATTTATCATATATATGTAGGGGAAATAACCCTGCATGTGATGTGTCAAATATCGCCGTCAGATGTCGCACCGTTTCACTTTGCACGTACTGAAATCAGTTTCTGTCGAACGGATTGCGTTTGCATCGCACCGACTGTGTTTTCGCCCGATCATTTCACTTCGAACCGTATCAGTTCACTTTGTAACGAATGAACCGAGTTTACACGTCGCATCGAATTAATATGTACGTCATCAAATGACTTTGCGTCGTATGGTTTGAAATTTTACATCGTATCATTTCACTTCGAACCGTATCAATTCACTTTGTAACGAATGAACCGAGTTTACACGTCGCATCGAATCAATATGTACGTCATCAAATGACTTTGCGTCGTATGGTTTGAAATTTTACATCGTATCATTTCACTTCGAACCGTATCAATTCACTTTGTAATGAATGAACCGAGTTTACACGTCGCATCGAATCAATATGTACGTCATCAAATGACTTTGCGTCGTATGGTTTGACATTTTACATCGTATCATTTCACTTCGAACCGTATCAATTCACTTTGTAACAAATGAACCGAGTTTATACCGTATCATTTCACTTCTAACCGTATCAATTCACTTTGTAACGAATGAACAGAGTTTACACGTCGCATCGAATCAATATGTACGTCATCAAATGACTTTGCGTCGTATGGTTTGAAATTTTACATCGTATCAATTCACTTTGTAACGAATGAACCGAGTTTACACGTCGCATCGAATCAATATGTACGTCATCAAATGACTTTGCGTCGTATGGTTTGAAATTTTACATCGTATCATTTCACTTTGAACCGTATCAATTCACTTTGTAAAGAACGAACCGATTTTACACGTCGCATCGAATCAATATGTACGTCATCAAATGACTTCATGTTGAATTAAATGGCCTGTCATTAAATGGTTTGTAAATATCCACATTTTGACAGTTATGGCTTCCCATACACTTTGGTTTAAAACAATGGGGACTTACATAAGTACCTAGTCTGTAAAATGGGTTAATTATCTTGTTTACTGCAACATTTTGGGAGTGTGTACTCTTAGGCCAGTTTGGACAGCTTTGAACCGTTTTTAGTAGTCATGAAGGGCACGTAGCCATCAATATGATGATATATAAATGTGACATGAGCCAGAATTCGTCACTTCAGTAGGAACCACATGGAGATTCGGAGCGAGATAGGTTTGGTTTCCTTAAGTGGAGGCTAGGCGTGTCCCCGTCGGGCGGTAGACCCGTTCGGGAGGAGATTCTTTTTGATAGCATAAGTCGCACACCGTTTGAACGTTAGGACTGCTTGCAGGTTATAAATTGTACATTTATTGAAAGTTGAACATTTTACTCCGGTTTCTTATTGTGTATATTGTGAAAGTAAATAAATAGATAGTAGTTTAATAAATACATATTAAAGACTATTATTGTGTTAGATATTTCACGTCACTATAGTACATATACTCCGACCCCGTACAGTGTGCCTCTTGAACATAGTCATACACCGTACAGAGTACCTAGTGAATATATTCATACACCGTACAGAGTACCTAGTGAATATATTCATACACCGTACAGAGTACCTAGTGAATATATTCATAGACCGTACAGAGTACCTAGTGAATATATTCATACACCGTACAGAGTACCTAGTGAATATATTCATACACCGTACAGAGTACCTAGTGAATATATTCATAGACCGTACAGAGTACCTAGTGAATATATTCATACACCGTACAGAGCAACTCGTGAATATATTCATACACCGTACAGAGTAACTCGTGAATATATTTCAGTCTTGGTTTTCGCGTCAGCTAAAATCTCCTCGCGTAAAGCCGCAACAGCGATTTCGTCAGGTGTCGCTGGCTGTTCAGACTCAGACTGTGGTTGCCCTGCAGACGAGAATATTCTAGATAATGAAAGCGCAATAGTAAACAGCATCGCACATAGAACGATTTCTCCGAGGGACAAATACAAGAACCACATTGGTGTATACAAGTCCATCATGTAACCTAGCAACAGTGGGTTCACCATGACACCGGCGGAACCGGAAATCAATAAAATAGACGCGATACGACCAGTAATAGGTGTGACGTTCTGTTGCGTCCACGTGAACAGCATTGGCAATATAGAGGACAGTGTGATACCGCTAATGGCAACTGTGACCCAAATGGCCTCCGGCTTCTCGTATATAACGCTTACCAGGACACCAATAATAGTGATGATGGAAGTAGTGTAGGAAAACGCTATCAATTTGGTAGTAGTGAGGCATTTCAATGCAAACACGCCGACGAAGTTCCCAACACCGTAGGTTGCAAAGTACACAGAAGTGAGTGTTGACGCAGACTTCTGCGTCCAGCCAAGTTGTTCTAACACAAATGTAGTCAGAAAACTGGGGAACAGATCTATGTTCGCGGTGGCGATAAATGAGTTGGTCAGTATGATACCGAGAATCAAATATTTCACTTTCGGTGGCAACGTTTTCTTGTCAGTGCTATCGTTACTGTATTGACGCGTTGTTTTCGTGATGCGTCGCTTTGATAAAAATGCGACAAGAAATGGCAGCGCAGCGGAAGCCATCAGAATTCCTGTGATCAGAAATGCGTATTGGACGTTGGTCGCTTTGTTGACAGCAGGTGTTAATGTTGCAATCGTGGTGTTTGTAGTGGAATGTGTAGGTGTATCGTTCAGACTACCATTCAAGGTGGGTGAGGCAACTTGGTCCGTATCTGAAACAAATGCAGGCATATGTTAATTGCATGGCAACATACTTGAATGAGATGTTAAAACAACACATGATGTAGATTCTCTCAAAAAATGTGTCCATTTAACAAGCACAAAAAATAGCACAGGCATTCATTACGACAATAGGAAGAAGGATAGAGAGAAGAAAAGATAGTGTCATGACATATGTATATAATAAAAAAATGTATTATTTCTTATGATCGATTCTGAAATCAGATTAAATTTGCGCCTCTCAAAATACCGTTTACTATAACTGGGCATAACAATCAGGTCTTACCAATGCAGTTTGTGACTATTTATACTAACTACGATCCGTGAGGCCTTTTTTCATGATCAGAGTTAATAGATGAGAGGAGCATAAATCTGATGAGTGTCAATTTCGCCGAAAATGTCATTTTCTTAACGATTATTCCTCCGCCACAGAGCTGGCGTTCAAACTGGTTTATGGTATAATAAAAGAGGAGGACCACGAGGCAAGTGGCCACCGTCTTCTTTGTGATGCACAACTGGAAGGCAAACAGAGCCAGGCGATATAATGCCGGGCGAAATAACGACGGATGAAAAGATGCAAAGCGAAAAGACGAGAAAAAGCCGGGCGAAATAACGAAAAAATGTCAATCGAAATAACGAAAAGTCAAATGCATTAAACGTCTTCTTTTGCTTGGCGGTTTGCCGTTTTTCCGTTATTTCACCCGGCGTTTTTCCGTCTTTTCGTTATTTTACAGTGAAATAATGACGAGATGACATATATCAGCCACAATACCACTGTGATATTCTTACCTCCTGTTTTACTGACAAACTGCTGCGTGACGAGAGGGGATATGATGCCACCGAGGGCCGACAGAACGTGGGTCATCTGAATAAAGGGTCCGCCATCTTTGGCCCATAGTGCGAACAGCATGGAGTGGATACCTGCAGACATACGCGATATAGTAAGACCCAGGTGTTAAAACAACATGCAATTTTTTTTTTCTAAAATGAAAGATACGACTTTTACTCCATGACACAGTGTCTCCGGATTACCTCTGTCGCTGCGGATAAAGCAATATACAGACAGCTTAATACATGGAGTGTATCAGACGAAATATTATTCAAAGGAAATACCTAACGTACCACTCAATTAACAGCTGCATACTATACATACAATATATAGAGGAAATTCCCGTTATGCGTTTCTTTATCATTTCAGTATATAAGACCAGCGAACTAATGAACTTAATTCACTGACAAGACTGAGTAACAAACTTAATTCCCAATGGAACACGGATTTCCACTTAAAGAAACTTACCCGCCAAATAACGATAAAATTACACTTCGAAACCGTTTTTCAAAACTCTATCAACGTGTTTAGGTCATATAATAATGCATATGCGCAGATTAAAAGTAAAGTTTTTGTCACGGGTTCTTAAAATACCTGTCATTTAATATGCGTAAAATGAATTATGAGTTGATAACTCTTAATTCGACGCTCCAGTTTTGGTGTTTGGCCAGGCTGGTTAAAGCCGTTTATATTGTGTCTATATAGATTGGATTCTCAATATAAGTTATCGCCTGTAGGTTAAGAAACGGTGTACATATGTTGTAAAAAAATTTAGTTTTTAGCGGGACAGTTACTTTAATATGGTTGTGGAAAACGGAATACCGAGGAGAGTGTGGCATTCCAGTGTACTTACGAGTACATCCTTTCTTCTGGAATATACGAAATACCGTTTAATAACAGAGAGGGTTGGGTGGAATACGAAATACCATTCAACAGACGGGATTCAACCGCTTCAATATGTCATATATTAACGGGGCATGACATGCGTACCATTTGGGTGTGTGGAGATATATTCATGTGTTGAGATAATCATTATGACGGACTAACGTCTTCCCATTGATTACATTTTTACTCACCAGTATCTTGACCTCCTATGCATATTCCATTAAGAACACGAATGATCACCATGACAACGAATACCGGTATCCATGGTAACAAGCCAATCGTAACAGCAGTCCCAAATGTGTAGAGGAATAACATCAGACGTGGGTTAAACTTGTCTTGAACTGTCGTGGACGAGACAATGGCATATTCAAAATTGATGCATTATTTGACAATAAAAGGTGTTCTGCCAGTAATCTCGCCAACAACAGCCATAGTTTACGACAGATGTACACCATTTAATATTTTAAACCTACTGGTATATACACCAGTAGCCAGCCAGGGCAAACCCCAAAACTGGAGCATCGAATTAAGAGTTACAAACTCATAATTCATTTTACGCATATTCAATCACGGGTATTTTAATAACCCGTAAATTTAGGTATGCTTTAAATCGGCTGTAACGAAATAACACAAACACTCAGTAGGTTGTACGTGTAACTTTAGTTTACTACATTCTGAAGTCTATCAATGCGTGAGCAAGAACTTCCCACCGAGTGTGGTACGTTCAACAACTCTTCCAGGCCTGGTTCAAATCTCTCATGTGTACGCTGGGTTAACACCCTTCTGTCGCGTATCTGCGCTCAGAACTACATTGCTGTGTTGAAGACTCTACTTCTCACCTAGCTGCTTGCCGACAGAGCTTGGATAAAGATCTCAGCAGACAGCTCTTTTATAGCAGCTGAGAAACTGATTCGTAAGTATACATCCCACATGAGTAATAAACCTTTTCATCCGAGCACGTTAAAGAACCATAGGAATCTATTCGATAATAAGAGTAGGGCAGGTTCCCGGATTCCTATGTATCCTTCCCCTCTCTCTGGGGCGGCTCTAAATAACCTGTACTGTGTTGATGAGCCGTTAAACAACATTCAATTCAATTCAGTCTAAAGTATCCAGTAATCACGGACATACTTTATAAATACACTATTCCATTGCTTCCAAGGAATCCCCTGTTCAGTATTTATTGACATTCACACTAGCGTTTGTTTAGGTCTTTGTGGCGACTGTTTAATTTTTAATAAGTTTCGAAGATAGCCCTTTAAAGGGACACACGGCAATCATGCCGTATTTATCAATCATTAAAATTATTAATTCAGAATGTGGCCTTAATAAATACCATACAAAACAATCGTATAATACACTCGTATTTCATACCGTTGCGGAACAACGCTAGAAATGGAAAGGGTTAATTTTGAGAGAAATATACGTGTTGTTTTCTCTACCAGCAGATGTTAGGCAATTTATTTCTGCTTAACCCTTAACCTACTAAGTACGACTATAATAGCCTTTGCGTCCCTTGTAAACCCAGATTAGCCTGCGAACTCGCAAAACACCTTTGTCACATACATGGAAAGGTCATAATGCAAAGAAAGAACAGTCCATTATATATATGTAGCGGATTAAGGGTTAAACAAGTATTGTGAATACGCTCAATACATTTTAGAAAATATGTTTGTAAAAATACGATAGATCAACGCCAATCTCATTAAAATCGTACCCTTTATCACGCTACGATACTCTTCGTTGCTAGAATAGCGGAGAGTATCAAAGCGTAATTAGGATATGATTTTAATTAGATTGGATCAACGCGACGTTATTAGTAGTATATATCATATAAGTTGTCGTGGCCGAGTGGTTAAGGCGATAGACTAGAAATCTATTGGGATCTTACCGCGCAGGTTCGAATCCTGCCGACAACGATCTACTTTTGAGAAAAAAAAGAAGATACGAATGTGATTTAAAATAAAAATCACAAAAACAATCACACAAACACGTTTTATCAATTTAGGTAGTGTGGGTGGGGGTGGGTTGTTGGGTTGGGGTTGTTGGTTAAACTGCTAACAACCAAACAAACAACAACATAATCGCTTTTTACATGCACCCTCATGTGTCTCATCTGACATAATCCTTGTTATATATACGTTACCTTAGTAAGTCTAATAGGTCATATTATATATATAAGTTGTCGTGGCCGAGTGGTTAAGGCGATAGACTAGAAATATAGTGAAATCTTCCCGTGCAGGTTCAAATTCTGCCTACAATGATCTAATTTTGGAAAAAGAGGACAATGTGAACTTTTATTTGCGCAATATCGAATGATCACGTGCATTATTTCAGGAAAGCCTGGATCCGTATCCATAAAGCTTCTTATCAATACCTTGACTTCAATCAAAATTTATCATTTTTTAAAACACATTTTACTATCGCTTTATATTTTTAGCTAAACATGTGTCTTAAAATAAATGCTCTATGTGTCGCTGAGAGATTAATAAGCATATTTGAAAATATGTAAACATGTTCAACCTTTAGAATATTATGTATTACATTCCTACCGGCGAACTGATGCTTTGATCAACATTTTCTTGCAGTGTATATATCTAACAATTGCAAAATGCCGACTAGATCAACAGATAGAGTTGTACTTATTCCAGCAAGCAAGCATCCACCCAGGTATCCAATCGCAGAGCCTGTAAACAACCACGTGGCTTGTTGCAGGGGGACACCAGCAAGTATCTGTAAATCTGGTAATGCAGGGCCCATCTGTCCGTATGCCCAACCCTAAATTTATTTAAGGAGTTACTGTAGCTCAACTAAAACATGACTACAATGTTATTCGACATAACATATGCATACAAAACAGTATATATAGTAAAATGTTAACATAGAACGTGGCTTATGAATGATGGTACCATTTAAAAACATAAACACCGAAATACCAAAATATTATGTTCATACACTCATTTACTTATAAGAACAAAAATTAAAAAATCAGAATTTTAAAATACCTGCCTGAAAAATGTCAAAATAAATCAACAATGTGAACTATAAACCAAAAATGACGCACTAAATTAAGTGAAAATGCCTTTTTATATAAAACGAAAGGGGATTTATTTACTGGCCCCATTATCCGACTAACTTCCTGTGCTGCTATGGGCGTACGACACCTTGAGGCAGTAACTTCGGTATAGCATGCATATTCTTGGTCAGGCCTAATATAAAGTATGTCAGGCTCCAGTTGCATGATTCAAAAAAATAGTTTAGTTGGATAGACACACATATATATATGCATTTGTTTGCAAAAAAATAATATTTAGGGTCCGTCGAGAAACCCGAAGCTTAAACAGTTTTATTTGTCGAAACGCTATATACTCTGCTACGGAACTGAATTCCTAATGGCCAGCAGAGCAGCAGACCTCTTTTCGTTGTTTATTTTGCAGATTTATTTAAAAAGAAGCGTTTTGTATGTCTAATTAAATAATAGTATTTCAACTAAGATTATACATTGTTAAATAAATAATAATAAATAATATTTAATCATGAATATCGTTAAGTATTTGAAAAAACATAGCTGACTTAATAACACAATTATAAAATATACAAATATATGTAGTTAAAGAATTTGAATGTAATGCCCTTCAGCCACACGGGAGGTTCGCCGTTAAGATATGTATATCTACAGTCACACGGGAGGTTCGCCGTTAAGATATGTATATCTACAGTCACACGGGAGGTTCGCCGTTAAGATATGTATATCTACAGTCACACGGGGGGTTCGCCGTTAAGATATGTATGAGGTTCGCCGTTAAGATATGTATATCTACAGTCACACGGGAGGTTCGCCGTTAAGATATGTATATCTCACTGAAATGGTTGTATCGTCGTCCACTTGATAACACTATGAAGAATTAATGGCTTTAAAATACAAAGAAAACTGATTAATAGTTGCAATTTCAGTAGAACTCTTTGGCGATCATTTTAATAACTTCCAATAAACCCTTGCCTCGAGCAGTTTAACAGTATTCGTTTGCCTACATTCAAAACGCTTTGTAGTATGCTTATATATGCACATATTTATTCTGTTTTTACGATATACATTTGAATAACGAAAGAAAGTTGTCCCTTTTTAAAGTAGCTATCGCGCCAACAACAATCAACTATGCGTGCGTGCCTACGTGTGCGCCCGCGTGTCTGTCTATTTGTGTTAAACTTGTGTTAAACTTAAAGTTTAAAGAAGATTCGAACATAACCAAATCATTTATTCATAATATGAATACAAGTTTACCATGGTAGTGACGTTCCAGAAGAGCCAGATAGTATCTATAACCTTGTATCTGTAGACCGGATCACTAGAGGTGGTTGCTGTCGCTTCCTTCCTTACTAGCGTCTCGTCATCCCCTAGATCAAAGGTCAGCTTCTTCTGATCTTTGCCTTCCGTGGTTTCCTAGGAAAGTTTAATTCTGTACTAAATAGTTCTATATTAAATAGAAGAAGGTGTTTTGCATTAAAACCGAACATCGCTACTAGGGATTTAAACCAGGTTCTAGGGTGGACAAAATCTCACTCTTACCCTATTGTCATCCCAGTAAAACGTGACAGTGTAAAGAAATGACCCCCAGAATATATCCTCTAACAAACAAGTGAATAGGCAATATAAGAATAACACAAAGATGATCATGAATATGTAACTATAAAGAACAAACACCTAAAAAGCCACAAAGCAAGTACTCGCTGTCTTGACAGAAGCCAGAGCAACAACAGAATAAACCAATAAGAGCAGACAAGGTTGAAGACAAACATCAAACGTTACCATCGTTTTCAAGATTTAGGTAGACGTCAATGTGTTCGGTCATCGTACACTCGAAGAGAAAGACATAGTGGCGAAATGTAAATGGTTAAGCCACTAAACATGCTGTAAGTTGCAAAATGATAAGGTAACCTTCGATAAACTGTCTTACAAGTCCACTAAAGACTGTATGAACGTGTTCATGGCCAAGGATCTTACGAAGTTTGTAAATCACGTCCCCATAGAAGTCAGATTGCGATAGTCCTTGTCGCAGAAGAGTTCTTGAATTATCATGTATAGTTTAAAAGTAGATCAGGCTTACGATAATACAATTTTGTAAAAGTGATTCAAAGTTTATGGTAACGGTACATACCCGTGTCCAGGTGGAGGGGAGACGGGAGGGTGTTTGTTTTGGCATGTTGTGTTTTAAAGCCCAAAATTAAAAAAAATAATGATAAAATGTGTGTTTCCTAAATCAAGAATTTCAAGAAACTAATTTTAGAAAACTCATCAGATTGTTGCATTTCAATGGGGAGGCCCGCCAACCCCACCCCAGTGTTAGAAAGGGGTACTCGCCATCCCCATTTGTGGGAGGGAAGTACCCACATCCACACCTAACCCCTTCACCTTTTCGCGGCTGAATTATGCTACCCCGTTTCCAAAAACCTGACTACAGACTTGCAGTAGTTCTTTTTAGTTATACTAAAGGTTACGAATATTATTAATAGTAAATATCTCAACTCGACTACGAGCTCAACAAAACGAATACGGTGCGAAACATAAACCCCATGAAAAGTTGCTCGATGAACAAACCCGTCTACGTGTGAGATAATTAACAATATCATTAAAACTGAAATCATCTCTCTTGCCATAGATTTGCATGTTTTAATATTCTCCATTTTCAATAGAGAAATGTCGATCGAGAAGAGAAGGTGACTTTTTCAGAAATATTAGCTTTGTTTGGTTGAAGTTTTTCCGGTCCATAGTAGAAAAAAAGAATCATTTGTGAATCTCAGTATCGAAATATATAAATATTAACTCACACGAACAAATGCACATGTATAGCAAAACAAACGCATACTAAAATCCTCGACGTTGCTAAGTGGTGGTGCAATACATATTATACAAATCAGAAAAATATAATTAAAGAAAATATATTGCAATAACCTTTTGGCCTATTTCATTCAGAACCAAGTCTATCGGATCCAATGGAGACAATCCATTAGAAACTTTTTGGTAAAATCCTTTTGTATTCTTTCCATTTCGCCGTGAAAACGAGTCATCGTCCGATTCGTGCTCCTGTGTAGAATGCACGTGGCTCTCGTCATCAGACAGGTGTGCGTCTGTACGGTTAGTGCCAGTGCCTGGGTTGTCGTCAACATCGGAAGTATTGTTTGTAAGCGTATGTTCTGTGGTATTGCCGTTGGAAGTATTCATTGCTTCTTTGTCGCTATATCATTGTTTTAGAGTAAAATCAACTGCAATATTTTCCTTCGTGCAAAATAAATCGTTACACATAGAGCAAATAATGCCCGTTTGATACGTACATGCGTAAATGCCACAACAGCGAAATAGCAATGGCGTCAATTAAGAAATCAGCGTACTTGTACAAACTGACCGTACACTGGTATGAAAAGTCATCGTAAACTTTGAAGAATAACTTGCGGTC
Source organism: Cyrtodaria siliqua (assembly GCA_037043455.1). Lineage (NCBI taxonomy): Eukaryota > Metazoa > Mollusca > Bivalvia > Adapedonta > Hiatellidae > Cyrtodaria > Cyrtodaria siliqua. Next base: position 38,140 of record JAWPHD010012997.1, read on the forward strand.
GTTTATGCGCTTTGTCGGAAGATCGTATATCGATTTCTTCGATTGTGTATTTATTAAAGCGACACACGACAATCTTGACTTTTTTAAAACTCGCGGCGTTCCGTTAGCTTTTATACATGCTTGCATTTTTGCAATCATAAATATTAATAAAAAGAGTAGTTGCATTTTTGCAATCATTAATGTTAATAAAAAAGAGTAGCCCGACTACGCTCATTCGGAGATCTAAAAATATACTTCTTAGGGCCCAGTTGTTCAAAGATCGGTTAACTTTATCCTTGGTTAGTGTACATTTTCAAAGTATATTTTCTCATAAAATGTTTTGTACTACTTAAAAGTTTTTATTTGAATTTCTTCTTAACATAATGCTTTCACATGCTCAATTTCTAGTAGAAATATGCATTTATCGGAAATTTAGAGAGATTTAAATTTTGACTTAACGCTCGGTTAAGTTTACCGGCCTTTGCAGATCTCTAACTCATTGCATTTCAAATATAAACGTCCAAACCGGCGCCGTTCTACTATTTATCTACTAGTTTATGATGGTGTCACAGTGCTATAATTTTCATTGTTACACAATACAGGTGACATATTACAATGTTTACTGGTGTAATGTATTTTTATGGATTGTTCATATTGGAATTTAATTAATTCTTCAAACACTTTATTCTGTTAAGGATTATTTAACGCCGTAGCGCTGATATCAAATTAAAACGGTCCTACTGAATACCGCTATATATATTAAGGGGCCACAAAGTAACAAGACAAGTTTTCATTGTATTTTAATGGTTATATTTAGATTTTATATATAATACCAATTAACAAGAGGCCCAAGAGGGCCTAACTCGCTACACAGATTTGGTGGAAGTCAAAAATAAAGCTTCCATGCTCTAAACAAGAGGGCCAAAATGACACTGAATCACTCACCTGATGATTTTTGAAAAGATGAAACATTTGACAAACAAGCTTACAATTTCATAACAGAATGAGATCACACAGTCGATGGCTGGTCATCACAAATTCCCGCATCCACCTTAAAGTGTTCATTCCCAATAAGTGTATTTATGGTTATAGGGTGGGATCTCGACGATTTCCAAGTTATTACCCAGCGGCTAAGTCCAGTAGGTGAGGATGTACCCAGGGGCCAATGCAGTTTGGATGGTTGTATCCTGTTCATGCCCATTAAGTGTATATATGATTATAGGGTGGGGATCTCAAAAGTTTCCAAGTTATGACCCAGGTGCTATTTCCAAAGGGGTGGAGACGGACCCCGGAGCCGATGCTGGCTGGGTGGTTGTATCTGTATGTTCATGCTCAGTAAGTGTATATATGGTTACAGAGTTGTGATCTCAACGGTTTCCAAGTTATGAACCATGAGCTATGTCCCCGGGGGTGAAGACGGACCCCGATTCCAGGATCACCATTTGGTAGAGAACTACAAGCTGATGCTACATGTAATATATGAGAGCTTTGTGCCTTGTGATTTTAGAGATGTTTAAAACTTTGCCTTATGTATGTCTATATAAACAATTAAGTCACCCCTGGGGCAGAGCTAAATTTGATATCAGGGTCACCATTTGAACAAACTTGGTACCTGACCATAAGCTTACGGTAAATGCGAAATATTAAACCTCTGGTTCTTGTAGTTCAGAGAAGAGGATTTTTAAAAAGTTTTTCCCCATACACGCCTATGTAAACTGAACTGAAATGGAGATTATAGTTGCACCAACAGCTAAGATCAAATGGCGACATTTCTGTATAAATCGAAACGAGGAAAATATGTTATAAATGTTTTGTTCCATAGCCATTCAATGCCGGTAATTGACATTTTGATTGACAGGTTGTGTGTAAACATTACAACTACGCGCGTATAAATTGGGTAGGCCATGGTATAACTGCCGAATCTGTCATTTATAGCACGGCTGAAATATACCGGCAGTTGTAGCACGGTTTAGGCTCAGACCTTCAGGTTTATGCAAATTATATCATAAGCAAGAACAAAGGAAAACCATTATTGTTCTCGTATGCGATTTATACTGCGGCCCTCGAGAAGCAGTATAAATCGCATATACTCGAAAAAGCATGCTATAAATATTACCTATGCCTTGTGTTTTTTTGGAGAAGAATATTTTTTCACGTTTTTCCCTATATAAATATCCATTAACAAGCATTGGACCCAGCGTCACAACCATTTTTAATTTTACGAAAACAAAATACGGCATTCAAAAACATCCTTCAAAGTGAATTATTTCACGCAACATACAACATTCTACATACAACATTCGACATACGACATTCGACATACAATATTCAACAAACATCAGTGTTAAAGGGACACACGGCAATCTTGAGTTTTTAAAAACTCACGGCGTCCCGTTAGTTTTTCTCTTTATTTGCATTTGTTCAATCATTAATAGTAATTGTTAGAATAGTTCAAAGCAAATCATTTTTACATAGTACTAACTTTTTATAATAGTGCATCAATAATACATTTAAACAGTTGATGAAATAGTGAAGAAAATTGAAATCTCAAATTTTTATTTAATCATATGCAAGCAGTTTTAAAGTCAAAATGACGCAGGATAAATAAATTAAGGAGCACATTTTAATGTTTGAATAAAGCTCAAGATTGCCATGTGTCCCTTTAAAGTGAATGTCGTTCACAAGATACAACATTCGACATACAACATTAAAAACATCCTTCAAAGTGAATGTCGTTTCCCCGACATACAACACTCGACGTAAAAAACAAGAAGGCCAAAATGGCCCTAAATCGATCACCTGAGGATCTTTGCAATGATGCAAAAGGATATCCTCTCGCAAATGCTGATTGAAGATGTTTTTAAGTATTTCCTTATGTAAGTCTATGTAAAAACATGCAAAATCTCTACATACAAACTTTGCACGCAGGGGTTGCAGCCATCTTCGACCCCAGGGACTTCAAATGAGCAAACTGATAGACCAGGGGTTAACGATCATTAATAATAATAAACAACAAGAGGGCCTGTGAATGCTCTAAAATGGCTCTTATATCAAGGGGTTTCATCATTAAATTCCTTTCAATACCTTTTTACACATGCAAAACACAACACCCTCAACCGAAATTTAAACCCACAACTCCATGCTAACAATTTAAAAGAAGATTGTTGAAGTTTTCCCTATATAAGTCTATGTAAAACATGCACAATCTTTATAATATACAAACTTAAGAAAAATTAACACAAGAAAAAAAATCCTCCAGTGGGATTTGAACCCACGGCCCTAGCTTCCCAGTGTACAAGCATAGATCTACATACATATATATCCATGGTACAAGTAATTCAAAGATTTTTCTATGGTGGCCATCTTGGACGTCACGTTTAACTTATTTTAACAAATTTGAAAAAACATTCATCTAAGGAACATCCATGTGAAGTTTGGTCAAAATTGTATTTCTGGGAAGACGACTTTTTGAAGATTATCCCTATAAAAGTCTATGTAAAACATGTGACCTCTGGGGCGGGGCCAAATGTGACCTCAGGATCACCATTTGAACAAGCTTGGTAGAGGACCACAAGCTTATAGTAAATGCAAAGTATTAAACTTCTGGCTCTTGTAGTTTCAGAGAAAATGATTGTTTAAGTATTTCCCTATACCATATGCTTATAGCAAATGCAAAATATTAAACCTCTGGCTCTTGCAGTTTCAGAGAAGATGAATTTTTAAGTTTTTTAAGTTTTTCCCTATACAAGTCTATGTAAAACATGTGACCCCTGGGGCAGGGCCAAATGTGACCCCAGGGTCATCATTTGCCCATTTGCAGCAACTTGGTAAAAGACAATAAGCTGATAGTAAATGCAAAATATTAAACCTCTGACTCTTGTGGTTTCAGAGAAGAAGATTTTTTTTGATTTTTTCCCTATATAAGTCTGTGTAAACTTGTAACCCCCGAAGAGGGGATAAATTTGACCCCAGGGTCAATATTTGAACAAACTTAGACGCTGATGCTACATGTAATACATGAGAGCTTTGCGCCTTGTAGTTTCAGAGAAATGCAAAATTTCCATATACAAACTTTGGACCCACGGGGACCCGGCCATTTTTGACCCCGGGGACTTCATTTGAACAAACTTGATAATCTAGGATTAGGCAATCATTTAAAAAGAAAACTTATTGAAATCTGTCCAGCGGTTCTTGAGAAGAAGATTGTTTAAGGTTTCAACGATATATGGTAATGGCGGCCATCTTCGATATCGTGCTGACCTAATTTTAACAAATCTAAAAAGCATTCATCTAAGGATCATCCATGAAGTTTGGTCAAAATTGGCAAAGCGGATTCTGAGGAGAAGTCGTTTGAAGCAAAAGTTAACGACGAAGGACGACGGACGAAGAGTGATCCCAATAGAAATACAACATTCCACATACAACATTTGACATACCTCATTTGACATACAGCATTCGACAAACATCATTTTTAAAGTGAATGTCGTTCATGAGACACAACATTCGACATACAACATTCTACATTCAAAAATATCCTTCAAAGTGAATGTCGTTACACGCGACATACAACATTCAACATACATTTGACATACAACATTCGACAAACATCTGTTTTAAAGTCAATGTCGTTTCATGCGACATACAGCATTTGACATACAACATTAGACATTCGACAAACATCATTTTTAAGGTGAATGGTGTTCACGCGACATACAACATCCGACATTCAAAAACATCCTTCAAAGTGAATGTCCTTTCACGCGACATACAACATTCGACAAACATCATTTTTAAAGTGAATGTTGTTCACGCGACATATAACATCCGACGACATACGACATTCAAAAACATCCTTCAAAGTGAATGTCGTTTCACGCGACATACAACTTTCGATATACAATATTCGACATTCAAAAAACAACATTCAAGCGGCAGTGTGTTGTGGTAAAACACAGAACTCGTTGGCCCTTACAATACCTATCGGGTGTACATACGTCGTTATTTCTCTACAGGGGTCCAATTAGGAGTCAACGGTGTGCTTCCATTGCAATATTGTGAACATATGCGACCATCAGCGCCGGAATAAGAATCCATGATGGCGGCAGTGTGTGGTGATAAAACGTAGATCTTGTCGGCCTCTCCAAATGCTGTGTCGAATGTTGTATGCCGCATGTTGTATGTTGCGTGAAATGACATTCAACCTGAATGTTGTTTTTGAATGTCATGTCGCGTGAAACGACATTCACTTTGAAGGATGTTTTTGAATGTCGTAAGTGGAATGTTGTATGTCGAATGCTGTTTGTCGCCTGAAGGACATTCACTTTAAAACGATGTTTGTCGATTGTTGAAAGTTGCCGTATGTCGAATGTTGTATGTCGAATGATGCATGTTGCGTGAAGCGACATTCACAATGACATCTACTTTAAAATTGATGTTTGTCAAATGTCGAATGGTGTAAGTCGAATGTTGTATGTCGCGTGAACTACATTCACTTTAAAACTGATGTTTGTCGAATGTTGTATGTCGAATGTTGTATGAATGTTGTATGTCGAATGTTGTATGTCTCGTGAATGGCATTCACTTTAAAACTGATGTTTGTCGAATGTTGTATTTCGAATGTCGAATGTTGAATGTCGCATGAAGGACATTCACTTTGAAACTGATGTCTGTCGATTGCTGAATGTTGTCGAATGACGTATGTTGAATGTTGTATGTCGAATGTTGCATGTCGCGTGAAGTGACATTCACATTGAAGGATGTTTTTGAAAGTCGTACGTCGAATGTTCTAGGTCTTACTGAACATTTAAAAAAAGGAATGGCGTATGTTGAGCCAACTTTACGCAACTGTTTATAGTATCTAGTGATCAATTATAAAAGGTAAATTGTCAAAATCTACCATGCCATTCTGGAGAAGATTTAAGGTTTCGGCTATTTTTAGCAACAGCGGCCATCTTGAATGTCGGATCAAAAAAATAATTCATCTGTATGGTCCCAGCATACTCAGGAGTATCCATGGGAAATTTGAGTAAAATTGGCCCAGTGGTTTCAGAGAAGTGCTGCTAACCGACGACCAAATGATATCGCATAAGCCCTGGGCCAGCAGAGCTAAACATGTGTTTATTTGTTACGATAAAAAGACTACTGCAATTTATAGTATTCGTGTACAGTCACATATTGTTATTAGATTTAAATTATGCAATCAGATTTCCGTAAGCGTCCTTAGAGTTAGGAGCCAACCGTCTCTAACAGGATTTTATTCAACCATCACTTACAAATTATTAGCTTACCATTTACATCATCCTATTCCAACGTTGAGGTTTGCCAACTATATTCGAATTAATTTACTATTTCATTCTAGGTCATAGTGACCTGGACCTTTGACATACTGACCCAAAAGTAACAGTGTTCCTCCTCTCACCAAGAGTAATTTAAGTTTCATGAAGGTGGGTCCTATGCTTTAGGAGTTATCATGCAGCATGCATATATTATCTATGAGGTCATGGTGACCTTGACCTTTGATCCCATCAACTATGTAGCAGAAAAGAACACCGCTTTGTTAATATGTTCTCCTGATGTTCAAAACTTACTTGGCGATCCTGCAGGACTGTGCCAGAGTTAACTCCGAGAAACAGGCAAATGATTCTCTGTACCCTTGGAAATTCGAGGATGAATTTCAATCTGTAGGGGGAGTATGTCACGGTTCATAGATATTTAACAGGTAGATTGGTATGGGGAGTATGTCACGGTTCATAGATATTTAACAGGTAGATTGGTGTTGCATTGTCCAGCCGATTAGCTCAGTCGGTAAAGCATCGGAGCGGTAGTCTGAAGGTCCTGGGTTCGAGCCCCGGTCTGCGCTTTCATTGATATAAAGACCATGAAAAAAAATGGTAAAGATTACCGGTGTTAGACTGTTAACAAGAAGCATTGCCACGCAATACAATATCTACTACCAGGCATTCGTTAAAATCCCCCAAGGAAAACTAAAGTTACTGATCGAAAACCAATTTTCTGTCTGTTCTTAAGGAAAACAACGATAAAATCCCTTAAGGGAAACAAGTTATTGATCGGAAACCAATTTTCTATTTATAGCAACAGTGAACCTTGGACCAAATGACCCGAATAGCAATGCCTTTCGTTAAATCCCCATTCACTGGAAAACTAAAGTTATTGACTGGAAACCAATTTTCTATTTTTAGTAACAGTGACCTTGACTCCAGTGACCCAAAATGCAATCCCAAGCTTCCTTTTCATACTGGCTACCTATATAGCAAGTTTCGGGCCAGTATCTACTTCCTAAGTAAAGTAATTGAGTGGAAAGCGATATTCTGTTTTTAGTAAGAGTGACCCTGACCTCAAATGCAATCCCAAGCTTCCTTTTCATAAACTGCTACCTACACAGCAAGTTTCAGGCCAATATCTAATTCCTGACTAAAGTCATGGATATACAAGTAACCTATGCAGATCGCTAAAGTTATTGAACAGAAAAAAAACATGACAGACGGAGTGCAATCCTATAGTCCTCCCCGCTCACGACCGGTACGGTGACTAATAGCGGAAAACGATTTTTTTATATCTTTTTTAATAACAGTGACCTTGACCCCAAATGCAATCCCATACCTTTTCATATAAGCTACCTACCTAGAAAGTTTTATTCCAATATCTAATTCCTAACTAACATTATTGAGCAGAAACGAAACATGACAGACGGAGTGCAGTCCTATAGTCCTCTCCGGTCACGACCGGTAGGGTGACTAATAAAATAGAATATGACATTTCGAAGAATGGTGGTAGGGCATATATATCCGATAATCGGCCCCATCACCATATAAATTCCAGAGTTATGAACAGCACTTGGAACAGCACACATTTTATAAAATTAGTGTTGCCCGGCCTCGAAATTTTATCCAATCTTCTCCAAACTTGGTCAAATTGTATATGAGCGCATTGTCTCTACCAAGTTTGACAATCGGCCCACCGAAATTAATGTTGTCCAGACACATAACTTGGGTAATTGTTATACAGTCTTCTCTGAACTTAGTCAAATTGTATATGGGCACAACGTCTCAGCCAAGTTCGATAATTGCCCCATCGCCTCTGTACAAGTAGTAAAAATAGTAAAATAGTGAAAGTTCACGAAATTAATGTTATTCGAAAGAAGATTTCCTTCTTAATATGTGAAGCAATAGTGGGGACATCAATGTGCTATGGACACATTTCCAGTTCATTAAAATAAGGGTCATAACTTGGTTTTATAATATTCGATATACGTAGATGGTTTTCAAACTTGTCACAAGTTTTTAATATAAACAAGAAATGTCACAGTAAGTGACAAATGCCCCCAAAGCGACCGGTAAGTGTGACCTTGACCTTGGAGCAATATGAAACCAACAGATATATTTCAACATAATTTAAAAAAAAAAAAATTAAAAAAAAAATAATTAAAATTAAAAAAAATAAATAATGAAAAAATAAAAAAATAAAACAAGTTATTTGAAAATCCATCCAGGAATGCCAGAGTTATTGTCTCACACAATTTGACCTTTGACCTCTAAGTGTGACCTTGACCTTGGGGCCACAGACCTGGATTTGTGCTCGATACATCGTCTTACATCGTCTTATTGTGGTGAGCACATGTGCCAAGTAATTTGAAAATCCGTCCAGGTTATTGACCAGACGCGATTTGACCTTTGACCTATGCGTGACCTTAACGCCACGGACCTGGATTTTGTGCACGACACATCATGTTGTTGTGGTGAGCACGTGTGAGCACTTGTGCCAAGTTAATTCAAAATCCGTCAAGAAATGCCAGTTATTGACCGGACATGATTTGACCGTTGACCTCTAAGTGTATACTTGACCTTGGAACTACGAACCTGGATTATGTGCGCGACATGTCGTCTGGTTGTGCTGAGCACTTGTGCCAAGTTATTTGAATATCCGTCCAGGAATGCCAGAGTTACTGACTGGACACAATTTTACCTTTGACCTCTAAATGTGACCTTGAAGTTGGAGCCACGGACCTGGGTTTTGTGCATGACACGTCGCCTAGTTGTGGTGAGCAATTGTGCCATCGTCCATGAATGTCGGAGTTATTAACCGTGCACGAAAGCACTTTGTTTTGACCTTTCACCTCTAAGTGTGACCTTGACCTTGGAGCCACGGACCTGAGATTTGTGCGCGACATGCGTCTAGTTGTGGTGAGCAATTGTGCCAAGTTATTTGAAAATCTGTCCAGGAATGCCAGAGTTACTGACTGGACACAATTTTACCTTTGACCTCTAAATGTGACCTTGAAGTTGGAGCCACGGACCTGGGTTTTGTGCATGACACGTCGCCTAGTTGTGGTGAGCAATTGTGCCATCGTCCATGAATGTCGGAGTTATTAACCGTGCACGAAAGCACTTTGTTTTGACCTTTCACCTCTAAGTGTGACCTTGACCTTGGAGCCACGGACCTGAGATTTGTGCGCGACATGCGTCTAGTTGTGGTGAGCAATTGTGCCAAGTTATTTGAAAATCTGTCCATGAATGTCAGAGTTATTGACCGGACACGAAAGCACTTTGTTTTGACCTTTGACCTCTAAGTGTGACCTTAACCTTGGAGCCACAGACCTGGATTTGGCTTCAAACTATAAAGGGTAATAACTCCTGTAAGTTATATCCGATTTATCTTCTCTTGCTTCCTACACATCATTACTTGCTAGCGATCTTGCACATAAAGTTTAGTGAAAAAAGGTCTAAACCTTTTTGAGGAGTAGGTGACAAGTTAGCGTCACATGGACAGAATACTTTTCTTTAACATATAAAGGCAAAGAACTCCTGCAATCTGTACCGGTTTTACCCGTCTTTATTTCCTACACATCGAGGGTTCAGTGCAAAACTACTATATCCCCTTCTTTATTCATATGTAGTTACAATAGTTTTGCGCTGACCCCTCGTCATCAAAATACCATAATTGGAAAGAGACATACATTTGTGGTAGGTTCTGACATTAATGAAACATGTGTGCCACATGAAATTTCAGTTTTCGTTATATTTTGTTATTACTGTTTGGGGCGCTTGTTTCTGCCAAAGATGTTTATTACTTTTCAGACATAATTTAAACAGTCCATTGTTATGCATCACTGCAACAGACATTTTTACTGGTAATTAAATATACCCAACTTTTCAAATTTGTTTGACAATTTCACATGCTCACGTTGTTTTTACATTTTTCTCCATCAAAATTTTGAAAAATATTGAAGGTAACAAAAGTTATTTGAGATTTAATGATTTCCTGCTGCCTAAGGAACAATGAGTTAACATGGGAAAAACCATATCAAAAGGTATTTTGGCTGTAAAACATGTATTTCTCAACCAATTTTCAAAACTAAGTGTTTTTTTATTTACAGTGAAAACTGGTTTATCTGACCACTTACTTTACCGACAGTCCAAACTGACATAATTGTATGCAATTAACACAGGTCTAATTAACCGACATACTTATATCTCGACCTGCATAAAATATGTTTTGACCTTTAAACTGTTTTCTCAACTACTATGAAGATAAGCAAGCGTCACACCAACAATGATCGCCTATGATGTGTACCAAACGATAATTGGGTAATTATCGTTGTCATCATGAACATCGTTCTTGTGAGCGAAAGTTATGTTCATGAATAATCTCGATCATTTCATTTCTCACGTATGTTTTTTTTAAATGAATGCATGTGATAAATGTAGTGAACTAAACAGAACCGTGTTGTTTTTTAAGAGACATGTAAAATGTGCAACATAAACAAAACATGATATATTGTACAATTTAAGAATTAATGCCTTTTTAAATCTTAATACAATGTATATTTTTAACAGTCACTATATTTTTTATATTTTATATCTATTAAAACATTGTATATCTTGTAATGAATATTTTAAAAAGATTGTATGATAAGATACATGCAATACATTAATTAAATAATTTACATGTATATAACCTGCATGTGTTCATAATTACTCAACTCTCGGTTTACCGACAACATCTATTATCCGACATTAAGTGCCCGCATCGAGTGATGTCTGATATAGCATTAGCAGGTTTCACTGTACCACTAAAATGTCCAGTTCCAGTGATATATAGTTAAATGTAAATATTTTCAACAAATGCTAAAAATGTTTTCGCTTGAGTGTCAGGATTATTCCACGAGACAGAAGATGCGCTGTTTTTTCACAAGTGCGTGAATAATCAATTTTTATTTCTTTGATTTTCTCCTAGCAACAACAGCAGAATTATTAGTTTCGATCTTCATACTTTTAGGATGTGAATAATTAAATCCTGGAATCTCTACCTTTGATGGTGGCAGAACCTTTGTGACAATACCTGAAACGGTTGTTAAATGATTTTCACGAATTGTAAACTTCTGTCCTTCCTTTAGAACCATAGACTTCCTGAGTAAGACATTTATCTTGTTCGTCTCCCCTGACATTAACATAGGACAATCTGGCAATAGATTAACAATGCACGCTATGTTCCACGTGGAGAAGAACATGATCTGACTGTAGTTATCCATCACGGGTTTACTCCTTCCTCCCTCTGCCTTGGTCAGTATGTAAACCTGGGCTTCAAAATAGTTTGACTGTGAGAGAGAATTTGGGTGGCATAGAAACATTCCTCTTTCTATCATCTCATTCTTCACACCTCGTGCTAAAATGCCAACATTGTCACCAGCTTTACACATTGGCACTGAATTCCTGAATACTTGAATGTCTGATGCCACCGTCTTGATTAGATTACCATACCCGATAACCTGTGCTTCTGCGCCTTTACGGAGTGTCCCTTGCTGTACGGTCCCCACCAGCACCGTTCCTCTCCCAGGGATATTGACCGTCGATTCTATAGGCACGCAAAATGGTCCGGTAAAATCTCTCTCCGGAATCTTGATATAACTGTCAATTGTTTCGGTCAGTTTGAGTATGGCTGGTTTTCCATGTTCAGAATCTTTATCATTGAGGGCTTCGAGGGCTGAGCCAACTATGACGGGAGTGTTCTCTCCATCAAATCCAAACTCTTCCAACAGTTCACGAACTTCCAACTCTACAAGTTCTAGTATCTCGTTATCCACAGCATCGGCTTTGTTCAAGAAGACGACCACCCTCTGCAAGCCTATTTGCTTGGCCAGCAGGAGATGTTCCCGGGTTTGGGGCATCGTACCATCCGTAGCGGCAACTACCAAGATAGCTCCGTCCATCTGAGATGTACCTGGTGAAAACAAAGCGTATATATAATTTTTGTACAATACTTTTATGCACATACGGATTACCCAGTTATTAACTTATGTTAATATTATTCCGTCTGCAAGTAAATTGTTTAACTCAACTGAAGCTTTTTTATGTGACACAGAGACAGACATAAGGCACTGAATGTTGTTTAACGGCTGAACAACACATGATAAGTTATTTAGAGGTTAAGGATACATAGGAATCCAGAAACCTGTTCTACTCTAACTCTCAAATAGAATAGAGATTCCAGGGCTTTTTCCAGGTATTTTGGGGAAAATGACCCTTGTAAATTTGGGAAATTTCTATATCGTAAAAACAACCAAATTGGGAATTTTTTTCATCGATAAAATGACCAAATGAGAATTGTTTAACATTTGGTAAGTTAGGTCGAGGTAAAAGCCTAAAAGGTGTTATTAGGAACACTATTACATCAATAACATACCACTGATAGTGATTAGTATGTAGCATATCAGTACAACATACGTGTAAAAAAAAAAAAAAAAATGGGAGAAAAATACACTATTTTGCATTGGGAACGGATCCATTTTTTCGACCCAATGGGACACCTAGAAAAAGTCTGGATTCATATGGTTCGTTAATTTCTTCATCTTTAGTCAGTTTTTGCGCACAATATGACCTATTTAAGTGTCGACGTGCCGTAAAACACCATTCATTCTTGTTTTAGATTTCCTGAAGGAAGTCATCTATATAAAGCATTATAATGTGTTCTTGTATATATTTACATCTTTATATACCCGTTTTCGGGCATTGTGTTGATTTACATATATAGTTTATATTACTACCATATCATCCCTTATTTGTAAATAGTTTTATCTTTATATATTTACATTAATTTTTAATTAATCCTTCATTTCTTCATCTTTCATCAGTTTTTGCGCACAATATGACCTATTTATGTGTCGACGTGCCGTAAAACACCATTCATTCATTCATAACAGTCTATTAAATCATTTTAGAATTATTTATTTTTTAGAATTTTGTTATTCTTGGTTTCAAAAAACTCATTACTCAATGAGTGATACAAACAGTCTTAATCTGTTTCTCACAGCAATTAAAAGGCTCATTCTGTTCTGAGAACACACTGAGTTCATCAGAATAGCATATGACGTGATGTCATAGCATGACGTGATGTCATAATACCACGGTGACGTGACGTCATAATACCAGTGTGTGATGTCATAATACCAGAAAGTGGTGTCATGATAGAAGCAACCAAAGGAAAACAAAAATGAAGCATTCTGATTGGTTCAGTGATAACAATTGGACCAATGAAACCAGTTAAGTTAAAGCTCATTACGTTCTCAGAACACACTGAGGTTTTACTGGACATTGAGTAATGAGGTTCTTGAAACCCAGAAACACAAAATTCTAATAATAAAATAATTCTAAAATTATTTAATAGACTGTTTCATGTGGTTCGTGCTCAGAGGACTACACAAGACCGCCTGGTATACATCCCCATCCGATGAATAAGGCTAAGGTACAGGTCTACAACATTATCACCTGTAGTAGTACAGATACAGACCGGTGTACAGGTCTACAACATTATCACCTGTAGTAGTACACAGATACAGACCGGTGTACAGGTCTACAACATTATCACCTGTAGTAGTACACAGATACAGACCGGTGATCATGTTCTTGATGAAGTCAATGTGACCAGGGCAGTCCGTGTGTGCGTAATGTCGTGTAGCTGTCTCATACTGAACTTGGGAAGCATTGATGGTGATCCCTCGTCGCTTTTCTTCCGGCGCTCGGTCAATGTCATTAAACTTCACCAACTTCGTACCAGAACCCGCTTCAGCAAGAATCTGTTAATTGATATAAGGATGTGTGATTAATGTTTGAGCACACATTATCCAATATCTGCTGTGTTAAAATGACATGGGCTGAGGATACAAAAATATGTTAGAATGATTTATATATGTACAAGTGTATATAGGTAATAAGCTCTATCTCGTTATCTCTATCTCGTTTTATTATATTTTAATGTTTCAGGGTGGCCACAGGAATCTCAAAAAAAATCCCCGATACTAGTAAATACTTCCGTGATTTTTCCCTGACCAGCATTGCGTTTCCTGACACATTTTAAAATGTTTCTTATTTCATATAAAGTAAATGAATACCATCACAAATGTTTATAATTCATGTATTAATATGGAATACAGTATTTCCATTGTTTTAAGCCTGAAGAGTGTCAAATACATTATCACTAGTATTGTTTGTTTGTGTAAGGAAGTGCGGAAATAAAAGTCCATAATTTTTGCAATCTTTTTTAATTCCCTGATTTTTTTCCTGCATGTTTTTTTTTTGCCATTTTCCCTGTTTTCCAGGGTCGGTGGCCACCCTGCATCTGTCACATTTTTAATCTGTTTTTTTCCGATCATTTAATTTTCTGTGTGATTATTATATAGTATTTCTCAGTGGATCAAAACATTGATCAATGAGGTAAAATTTGTAGCAATGCATACAGCAGAACGATTGTTGTAAGAAAGATAAGCAGATATTGATTTTATAACATAACTTGCAGTGTGGGAGTGTATCAAAGCGACATGGTGTATTTACTTGTGAAAAAAATATGCAAATTAAGCCAAATCATCGTCTTCTCTGTTCAGCTCGGAGTACATCGGAATGGTTTCGTCGCTTTCCGTAACCGTTAAAATACCGGAATATGGAAATCTTTGAGGTAGTTCCATTGTTCGACGTTGTACAGAGAAGCATCATCAGCCACATAAAAAAATTCAATGTAAGTATGTCAAGGTCATTTTCAATGACCTTCCTTTAGTAGAACATGTTGATGCCATGTAGATATTAGTCAGGACGTTAAGGACTGTCTGCTTGCCACGAGGAGGTAAAACATTGATCCAGGCAGGTAAAGTTTCAAAGGCTCTATCCTGTTGGGCAACTTAAAAACTGAGTGACAAGGAATATATATAATATGGCAAAACTCACTTGTCCAATAATGCTTTTTTTTGTTCGCGTTTCCACGCCATTTTGGTAACAAGACGCTTTCATTTACTATGAAAATATCTTGTCTGGCATCTAAACGCACTTGATTATGATTGATAGACTGTGCTACTGTCTGAATTAACATAATTAAATCTAATAGAATAACAAACATTTTGCTATACAAATACGAGAATATGCTCGAATTTGATAAACAATTGGATATTCCTTATTTCTTTTGCGTTTTTGTTCATTAACACGATAGTGATATGATTTTTGTTTGTAACCATAGCATGAATAGCGTACAAACAGTATATCCTTATAAAATAAACACTTTGGGTCTAAATAATTGGGCAACCAACAAACTGGCATGGGCAGGTAAATTTCAGAGTTAACATGCCCTTTTGGCAAGCTGTCCTTAAAGTTAACGTCGAGCCCTGGTTAGTAAGTATTAAGTTTGAAAGCTGACATTGAATATGTTGCCATTATGTATGTGTATGATGTGTTTTAAGCTGTATGCCAGGGCAGATCAAGCAGTGGGTGCACCCCCTCCCCGCCCCCTCAACTAAAATCCCCCCAGGGGGCGCACCCCCATCAACTAAAAATCCCCCCACACCCCACCTACTAAAATTAGAAACATTTTGAAAATTCATATGTAAAAAGCACTTTTCTTTTTGTTTTGCTTCTTTGGTTGTCAACAGTTTATTTTTAAACATGCACCCCTACCATAAAATATATAAAAAAAACGTGTTTGTGTGCATGTTTCTTTTATTGTTAAAAAGTTGTGCCCCCACTAATCTCATATCCTGTATTCACACCTGGTATGGCATCTATTGCATGATTTGTTTGTTTATTTGTATGATGTTTTACGTCATTTTCAATACGTCAGGTTATATATGACGGTCGATTTTTTGTGGTGGAGGCAGACCACCCACTTTTCCTGGTTAGAACCAGGACCCGTTTATATTGCAGGATTATGAAATGAGACAAAATCTTGTAAATTCAAGGCTGTCGCGAGACTTCAGCCTTCATTTTTGTTAGTAAATGACACGCTGGTTTCTGTTAAAAAACGCTCACATATTATTGTTTCTCAGATTGATCTGGTAAATGTGGTTTTCTTTGTTTGTGTTATGGTTACTTTACTTTGTAATACAAACTTATGGAGATATTTGGTCAGCAACGACAAAAAATAGAAAATGTGAAAACAGCGGGAAAAAAACGTTTTATGTTGTTGGTTGGTAACGATTTCCCAATTTAGCGAACATTTATATGAGTAAAAAATGAATTATTTATTCAAGTAATGGCCATGTTATTGTACTAGTGTATATACTTTTTTGAATGGACACTTACTTTAGAAATTTGGAGCGTGTGAAATATATTTTGTCGTGAAATGGCATTTTTTTCCCGAAAATTTGGCTGCATGACCCATCAGTTGGTTACGTTTTCCAAATTCATCATTATGTAAGTAATGTAAGACTATGTGATTGTATTAGTGTGGTTTGACATTTCTGAAATTATTCTTTTTGAACTTTTTAACTTCGGTCTGAATTTTACTAATTTTCACCAGTTTTCACATGCAATTCAGTGGCCATTTTGTATAAAGAATGATGCAGAGATCTTTTTTTTTGGCTTAGAGATTTACCCGTTGGAAAACATAAAAAACAAACACAATACACAATACCCTAATATTATTTAATTCATGAGGTATTTTCAAGTTTAGGATTTGCGGTACATGAATGGTTACCATACTGAGTTTGATCCCCCATATTGCCTCTGGATTTTCAAAACGCACTTTGTCATTATTCTAGCGAGGTACTGAGAAAGTATGCCATTCTTCAGAAGGAAATGTAGATCTCGAACAACTCTGTGGTAAATAAATTCCTTCAACAAAAAAGATTACCATGAAAGGTGAAAAAGTATGGTGAAATATGTCATCTATGCTTTGCTTTTAATGTAGCCATGATCATGTAAGCGCTATATTCCACAAACAAATATGTATCGAAAATAGTATTTACTATTGATAATTGTTATGACATTTGCAACATTATTAAAAGAACTCTTCAATATTATTTTTATTTCTACTTTAAGGTTTCATAAATCATAGCACCTACATAGATATATATATAGCCATGCAAAAAAAATAAACAAATTGAAGAGTTGCTAATGTGTTTATGGCAGGTTGTTTATTGTGATCAAAAGAAATAAAAGATTGCCCCAATCGTAATAATGTGGTACCCTTTGGCTAATTGGCTGCCCTAAGCAGGATGTTTGTTTAGATCAAAGAGGCCGTAAATCACAAATACTGGCTAACCGTGGTGTGCTGTCATCAGATATATAAATTGTGAAATATTTTAGTTTTCAGTTTTATTTATATTATGCATTTGTGAAACTAAACACATTAAAAATAGATTATGTTCAGTTGGATTTGTAAAAAAACACAAAAAAAAGAATGCGTAATTCTGTTAAATGTTTTATTTTTATATAAAAAATATTATAGTAACAAGCTGATTTGTTATGCCTTTTTTATCATCGGTATTATATCATCGGTACACAGGCGTAGATTGATTATCGATAGTACACATGTCAAGGTTTATGATACAGACTGTCAGTGAATACATTTATATAAGTGACTTTAGATATTAAATACACAAGTAGTTTTAAAAAAACAATGACTGAATGTTTTTTTTGTAAACAACAACCAGCGCGGACACGCATTAATTCAGGGCTTTATCAATGCATGTCTAATACATTCAGGGTTTTATCAATCAATGTATAATTGAAACGTGATGCCCTAAATTAATACGTGTCCGACTGAAATCAGTATTGTTTTGAAAGATACTGTTCTTTTCACTTTGAACTTATACAGATACCATATTGTCTGCGAATTAAAAAAAGGCATACGCAACGTTTTAGTGACCTTTTACAGTAATATATCTTTTTTTTAATTAGATTATTATCATCATACTAGAGTAGCAGAGAACTGATTTTGAAACTAACCCACATATTTTCAGAAACGTACATAATGAACTCTTTATTAAATTATCATTTTGTTTTATTTATTTTTTATTTAAAGACTTAATTAAGAGCTGTAGTCACTGTTTCTAATTAAAGACAATACCGTAAAGGTCATTTATCGGCTATTATCGATCCCTTTTGCATAGATAAGCACTGAAAAATCTATATTTGTTACTGTTATACAGTGCGTTGCACATCCCCGTCTAACTACAGTCACTGGTAGAACCAGTAAGTAACAAGAAATGGACTAAAGGAACATCTAAGGTCAAGGTCATTGACCTACTGAATAACTGAATTTTTTTCTCTTTAGTGGTAAGTTACTGTACTGTAGTATTTAGTTCTCATAAAGTAGATACCTATTTTCCTTCTACTACTTTCGTACGCCCAATTTTAGTGCATAAAATACACGTCTACGAATGGCGAGAGTGTATAAAAAAAAACACAAAGACGTCAAAAAATGAGACTAGCCCAATTTGAAAGTCTTAAAAGATGTAAAAGTTAAATTACTAGTTTTAATTTAATTGAATTTTATAGTCGCACCAACAGCTAAGGTCACTTTCCAGCTTCCACTGGTGGAGGAAGACCCCAGGTGCCCCTCCGGGCAATTTTCGTGCACGGGCGGGCACCTGGGTAGAACCACCGACGTTCCGCAAGCCAGCTGTATAGCTTCCTCACATAAAGATTCCTAGGCCCCTGAGGGATCGAACCTACAGCGCTGAGGGTACTGGTTTTAACGATCTGAAACTCTGGTTTTAACGATCTGGAACTCTGAACTGATTCTTCTTTTTTTGCATTTCAATTGAAAATGAATTACTGTTTCAGACATACTAGCGGTCTTAACGTAATCACATGATGAAACCCCGAGGCTGACCTTAGTGATCGCCGCAGTAAGTGTTGTCTTTCCGTGGTCAACATGACCGATCGTTCCGATGTTGCAGTGTTCCTTCTCTTCTACCACGGACGTTGAATAACATATCACCGAGTGTCTCCATTCATCTAACAGTCTCGTGTTTCTTTGGCATTTGTGAAAAATAAAGTTTGTATGGGAAAAATGAGATAACCTTGAGCAAATTCGGTAAGATTGTACCACTGCGGCCCATGTTTTCATGGAGGTGGCCATTGTTGTTGTTGTTGTTGTAGTTGTCTAAAGGTGGTATCGTAAAAAGTACCATTTCGTAATTATCACACATGTTCGTGCTGCTTTAAACCTCCTTGTAGGCGTGTCTTTATATGTAGTTTCACGTTCACCTCGCCAGCTCAGGGCGAATTCGAGTATTGAAACGATCAAATTTAGAACAGTACCTCACGCACTGCACCGCACTTCACGTACGCACGCACATACACGCACGCACACACTAGTTCGGTACTGTGTGTGTGTGTAATTCTAAGGTTTATAGCGAGCACAGCTAGCGAGAAGTGCCGAAGGCACTTCGAGCGCAAGCGAACTTTACGGTAACGGGAGAAAAAAAAAAAGAAAAAAAAAAAAGAAGATAATTGCTAATCTATGTGTCTCGATTTTGATGGTAAATCGTCGTTATCACGCTTTCCGTGGGAAATTTCAAAATGACAACAAATGCAGGATTATGCTGAACATGTCAACAATTGCAGAGCGCACAATGATTAAACAACACTAGCAGCATATGTGAGTTATTCATTTATTATGGTTTTTATTTGTAAACACTCAGTATGAAGGTTAAATTGTCTTGGCCGGAAACTTTCCACATTATGCAAATTAGCGCGTGTTAAAATCAGTGACGTAACAGTAGTAAATATTGACATTATTTGCAGACGACTAGTGACAACCCAGATAATTTCTGGAAGACTCGGATTGCTTTTACTTTGTACTAACACTTTTGTGAGTTGATGTTGAGCTAGTTTAAATGATTAATTGTGGACAAATCGATTATAATTTCTTTCACTTCGTACGAACACTTTTGTGGGTTTATGTTGAGCAAGTTTTAACTTCACCTTGAACTTTCCATCACTCATGTAAATACTAAATATTCACCGTTGTGCGAAGATGTTTCAGAGGAACCCAGCACAGTACTGGAAGAATAAGAAGTTTTAAATGATTAATTATTTATGGACAAACCACCCTCGCCGCGAACGGAAAGCGTTTCTTCAGTCTAACCCCTAAAATAATCTACAATATATATCCCCCCCCCCCCCCCCCCCCCCCCCCCCTCCCACCCCCACCCACACCCTGAAAAAAAGAGAGGAAAAGTTTCCTCAGACAGACATCCCTCTCCTGGAAAGTCTTAGACTACAAGCCACCCACCATGGCCATATCGGATAGATTTTTGGTAATTGTTCGGAATGTCTGTGTGCGAATTGATGTGTGCGCATGCGTCGTGCAGCTAACAACTCTTTTCTACGGCTCCTGAAAATTCTTCAAAAACAGTGTTTCTATTGTTAATATTCATCTTATTTCATGACAGAATGCATTCTTTGATATAGATATATGTATTTTGGACATCTGTTACGAAAGTTTCATTTAAAAACATAAACAAGACCGGTCTAGCCAACTTGAAATTATTCCCGCTGTTTATTTATTGTCTACGCTATAAGCGGCCATCTTTGAAAATCTATTGTCCATGATGTAGGCAATTGAAATGAATACATTGTTTACCAGCATGATTTTGAAAGGTAGTAGTCTGATAGTTTTGTTGTTTCTGTGTGCTTCTGTGTATGTCATGTCATCTAATATGAATTTTAGGCACTGCCTAAGACCGAGCAGAGCTCTTAAAAGTAATACTTATATGATATATCGGATCACATATAAAATTTAACTTGTAAACCAAATATTTTACTCTTAATAATTATTCTATATTGTTGTAATAAAATACTTACCTATCTTAAGTTTCTTGTCAATCAACATATGAGTAAATTAATTGGCTATTCATAATTTCGATCATCAAAATCAGCTGACCAAGCAATGGCCTAGGCATTTGACACACCTCTAAATTGTGGTAGGTGGTAAACTCAAACTCGATCTTTATCATAGTTTGTTTGTATGGTGTTTTACGTCATTTTCAACACATGTAAGGTTATATACTAGTATGACGGTCGATTTTTTTTGTGTTGGAGGCATCCACCCACTTTTCCTGGGTAGAACCACTACTGTAAACCTCCCGTCATCCGTAAGAATCGACACTTCCTCACTTACAAATCGACCTCCCAGTGGAATTCGAACCCGCAGCGATGAGAGGTGAAGGTTTAGAATGCAACGTCGTTAACCATTCGACCACGGAGACACTTCGTCTTTATCATAGATGTTCAACCAAGTTTATTGTAAAAGTTAAGGTATTTACGGTGTGATTTTTTTTAAAACAAAATTTTGAAAATTATCTTATTTTTACTCTTTCAACTCAAGAGGCACCTTTCCTGGGTTTATATTGTTTTCCAGAGAGAA
Source organism: Cyrtodaria siliqua (assembly GCA_037043455.1). NCBI lineage: Eukaryota > Metazoa > Mollusca > Bivalvia > Adapedonta > Hiatellidae > Cyrtodaria > Cyrtodaria siliqua. The sequence continues at coordinate 59,770 of JAWPHD010012997.1, forward strand.
TTATTTTGTATCAGACATATCTTTTTGGCAGCTACTACAAACAGTGTCATTGAACATTTTCAATTCAGTTCTTTCTAGACAAATTTCGCATTTAGAAAAAACGTACGACATCTGTTCTATTTCAAAGGCAAGTATAGCATCCATAGCAAGGTTGCATTTTTTATCTTTCTGTAATGGTGCAGCTTCTGATATGTCATTTATTTGATATGTTTTGATAATATACCTTTTTTCCCGTTTATTTCTCAATTCCCTTTTCTTTGATTCTGACTGTGTTTTGTTTTCAAGAGGTTTTGATTCCTAGTTTCCTACATAAAGATTGTATGTCATTGGTTATATTAGAGTTGGAATTTGAGTCCTTATTTGGTTCAGTATATGGTGTATTAATATAATTTTCTGAATTATGTTTGCTCTTGTTGCCATGCGTGTTTTCGGTGGATGATATTCGCTTTTTACTTTTACTACTATCAGCGTCACTAGAACTTGAAACTGTTTATTGTTCAAAAGCAAGTCAATAGTTGTACATGACAATTCTCCTTCATTGGTTGAAAAAGAATACATGTGATATTGCTCTGCACCAAACTCATGTTACATTGATGTTGTAGCCTAAAATGGTAGACACAGTTTCAATCTCACAATCTGTGGCCCACCCTTGACCATTTATCATTTCCCTCTCGTATTAAATTTTGCTCATGTCAGGACTGTGGTAAATTTGGACTAACTCCTCCATGCCAACCCTGTTATCAGCAATATTATAAAAGTATTGCCTTTTAGTGAGGTCGATATGTGTATATATTACATATTTGTCTGTGATTTGTATAGGAAATACTGGGAATAGAAAAGCTATATCTACTCGTTTGCTCTACTGGGAAATATCTCCCTGGTGTAAAAAGGCATTAATCATTAGAAATATTAATAAAATCATTTTAAATTATGTAATATATAGTTTAATAAACAGTGTTTTTGAGATACTGAAAATATCGGTATTTGAGATACTGAAGATACTGAAAATATCGGTAGAGAAATGGCCCCTATATAAGAACTCGTGCTCCGCACTTGTTCTTATATCGGGGCCATTTCTCTACCTCGGGAGATATTTCCCGTATCTCAAAAACACTGGTTATTAAACTCTATATCACTTTTCTCAGGTCGATAAATACAACACATATCGACCGAACCTAAAAGGCAACAATTATTTTATTATTAAATCAAATTATTCATGGAATTTTTAATTTTTGAAATTTTGAAATTTTGAATTTTGAAATGGAATTTGAAATTTTGAATTTTGAAAATTTGAAAATTTGAAAATTTGAAAATTTGGAATTTTTGAATTTTGAAAATTTGAAATTTTGAAATTTTTGAATTTTTATATTTTTAAATTTAAATTTTTTGAAATTTTGAAATTTTGAATTCTTGAATTTTTGAATTAGTTTAATTTTGACAACCAATAACAAATAATAAAACAACTTCTAATGATAAGCATTCTTTTAATGAATATCGCTTCATTCGTAACTACTTGTGACGGGATTAGCCGAACTAGTACGAATACTCCAAACTACGAAAAGAGACAATCGTCCAAGCGAAACAGACTGATCCCCTGATGATTTGAGGAAAAACTCCGAAATTGCCGAACACAATTTCATCAATGGCGGCGCTTCCGGTGCGACACAGTTTTTTTGCCCAGCCAGCCTACGATTTCAACATTTGCACATGTGTTACCATTAGCCGATCATCGTCGGCCGGCTGCGCCGGCCGAGCTCTGCTCGGTATTAGTGACCCTGCTCCTGCTCCATGCGGCTTGTGTGGACTTGAAGTAGACGAACGGGGTATACTCTGCGAGAAATGTCTGCAGTGGTATCACCCGGATTGCCAGGACATGGGAGACGAGACGTATACATTCCATTGTAACAACCCAAACTTCTCGTGGGACTGCCTGACCTGTGGTTCGCCTAATCACACAATTTCCGTGACAGATGGCCCGTTGTCGTCGTTTGAATCTTCAAATAGTTTCTCCCCACTCTCCACAAATAGTCAGTCACCTGATAAGTTAAATGTTGCTAGCAGTCCCTACCAAACACATAAAGCTAAACTCAAACACGCTGTTCTTAAAGTATTAAATATAAATTTAAGATCAATAAACAATAACAATAAAAAAGACGAACTACATGCCATACTTGACCAAGTCAAGCCAGACATAGTTATAGGTACAGAAACTTGGCTCAGCTCAGACATACACAACTCAGAAATTATCCCGGATGAGTTGGAATTTGAGGTTTTCAGAAGAGACAGAGGCTCGCGAGGAGGGGGTGTCTTCATCCTAGTAAGTAACAGGTATATTGCCCATAGAGAGCAACAACTAGAAACAAACTGCGAAATACTCTGGGTCAAACTAGAAATGGTGGGATCAAAACCATTGCATGTTGCAGCATACTACCGACCCCATGAGTCAGATGCTGTAAGCCACGAGGAACTTAAAAAATCAATAGAACAGGTAAATCGATCAGACGGTCATATATGGATACTGGGCGATTTTAACTACCCAAAGTTCACCTGGGATGACAGTATACCAACCATACAGCATGACTGTAAGTACATAAACTTATATGATGATTTTACAGACCTACTTGATGATTATAACCTCTCTCAAATGGTGAGCGAACCCACAAGACTGGAAAATACCCTGGACTTATTCATAACAAACAACCCTACCCTTGTAAGTAAAGTTGAGATACTACCAGGAATCTCGGACCACGACATTGTTTATGCAGAAGTAAACATTAAACCCCAAGTAAGTTACCAAAGACCGAGAGTGATGCAGATCTACAAAAAAGCTGACTGGAATGGCCTATCAGACCGCATGATGGAGTTCCAGAAATACTTTATGGTAGACCATGAATCTAAATCCATAAACAGATTATGGCTAGACTTCAAGACAGCACTACAAAAAGGTATAGACACATATGTCCCAAACAGAACAGTAAGTAGTAAGCCATCACTCCCCTGGATGAACCAAGAAATTAGGAGGTACATCAGGAAAAGAGACAGCCTCTTCCAGAAGTACAAGTTGAGTAGAAAGGCAAGAGACAGGCATGACTTTATAGACATGCGGCACCTGGTCAAGCAAAAGCTGAAACAAGCACATGATAGGTATATCAGCGAAATTCTGGGAATATCCGAAACATAATCGAATGAACCAGGAAACCCTCCCACATATTCAACAAAAAGGTTGTACTCCCTCCTAAATAACGCCAAAAAAGACTCAAAGGGAATAGCGCCACTCAAAAAAGAAGGTAAGCTGTACACAGAAAATACAGAAAAGGCAGATGTTTTAAACATGCAATTCCAGTCCGCCTTCACGCCTAAATCCCCGCTTAGTCTAGCACAACTTGCCCAAATCGCGGTCCAGAACCAAGTAGACACAGGTAGGCTATCTCCTTCCTCAATTCCAGAAAAAAACATCAGTAAGTATACCATTATGCCAGACATTATTATCTCAGACAATGGAATCCTGAAATTACTTAAAGACTTAAACCCCAACAAGGCCGCAGGACCAGATAGGCTAAAACCACTAGTCCTTCAACATCTCCGTGAGTCCATTGCCCCCATCATAAAGGTAATCTTTCAGCGTTCTCTTGATACAGGTACAGTACCCAAGGACTGGAAAGATGCAAATGTATGCCCCCTATTCAAGAAAGGTGATAAAGGTCTAGCCTCAAATTACAGGCCAATTTCCTTGACATGTATCCTTTGTAAGGTATTAGAGCATATAATCACTACAAACCTTGTTTCACATCTAGACCAGAATAACATTCTCTATGATTTGCAACATGGATTCCGCTCTAAGCGGTCATGTGAAACCCAACTGGTAATGCTGGTCGAGGAACTTTCAAGAAACGCCATAACTGGCAAACAAACAGACCTTATCTTACTAGACTTTAGTAAAGCATTTGATAAGGTAAGTCACGAGAAGCTCCTATTTAAGCTGCACCAGTTCGGCATCAGAGGTTATATCCATCAATGGATTAGGGCATTCTTGTCCAACAGAACACAAACAGTCATCCTTGAAAATGACAAGTCCTCAGAAGTTCCAGTCACTTCTGGAGTACCACAGGGATCAGTCCTAGGGCCTATATTATTCCTTGCGTACATCAATGACCTGCCAGAGAACATCAAATCAAAGGTGAGGCTCTTTGCTGATGATACAGCACTCTATTTAGCAGTGACAAACCTCCAAGATGCTGAAGTCCTACAAAAGGACCTAAACCGCATGGAACAGTGGGAAACTGATTGGGACATGGAGTTCAATCCAGGTAAGTGTACTACTATACACATAACACGCTCAAGAACTCCAATACCATCCCAGTATATCCTCCACGGCCAGATCCTGGAAACGGTAAGTAGTTCCAGGTACCTTGGAATTGACATCAGCAGCAACCTCACCTGGAATGACCACATCCAAAGAACAACATCCACTGCAAATAGGACTCTAGGTTTTGTAAAGCGAAACATAAGATCACAAAATAAAGATATACGGGAAGTAGCATACAAGACCCTTGTGCGCCCCTTACTTGAATATTCCTCCCCTGTATGGAGTCCATATACTAAGACAAATATAAACAAGTTAGAGATAGTACAGCGCAGAGCAGCTCGCTGGACGCTAAATAACTACTCGTATTACGCCAGTGTTTCATACATGCTCAGTGACCTAGGTTGGCGATCATTAGAAGACCGACGTAGTGACTCCCGATTATGTCTCCTCTACAAAATCATATATGGACTTGTTGCCATAGAAATGCCACCATATGTCACGCAACCCACGAGAATATCACGACAGTCCCATCCCCTGGCTTATAGACAGATTCACACCTCTGCTGACTACTATAAGTATTCATTTTTCCCGCTCGCCATTGTACAGTGGAACAGACTGCCAGCAGACATAGCAAAACTTCCAAGTTTGGATTCATTCAAATTGGCTGTTTGCACCGTCTCCCACTCCATGCCTTAAACAAGAAACGCTGTTTTTATCTTTTAAAAATCACTTTGTCTTGCTCAGACTTTTAACCGTTAACCCTATTATCTTTATTTTACCTTCACCTGTTTTTAAGACTTCTTTTACCCCTTTTATCTTACTCACACTGCACAGACGCGCACCTGCACATAATCTTCGAAAGAGGGTGATGCAGTATATATAGATAGATAGATAGATAGTCTGCAGATCGGCCCGATGTATCCGTTATCTGTCATAGACATCGGGCCGTTATGCAGACTGCCGCTCTGTTACCGGTATCAGTAACAGAGCGGCAAGGCCCGATGTCTATCCGTTATATGTATATAGGAAACATATCGGTCCGATATTGGCTTGCTGACTGGGTTTGTGTGTTTTTTTTATGATTTGCTGAAAAGATATCGGTCAGATGTCGGCTAAATGTTGGATATGCCGACGTCGGGCCGACGTAGAGCCAATTAATTCAATATTTTTCAATTTTTGAATTTTGTTTTTGTTTGTTTGTCATACTAAATTGATTGTTCAATGCATTAATCTGAATGAATATAGCACATTTCTTCTAATGTCTATTATTATATCTCGGGCCAACGTCAAGCCGACATAGTTTGCATCAGTTGATACCATATATCGGGCCGTTGTCAGTCCGGTATAACACGCCATAAATGGAGGTAATGACATGTCATTTTGAATATTGTATATTTATTGTTAATGTGAACAGATATTCCTCGCAAATGTCATTTTTTACATTGCAAAATGATGCTACCTATATGCCTACATTCACAAGAGTTTTATTTATTGCTAATGAATATTTTTCCAGTCGAGCTAATTGAGATAAGCACCTAAAAAAAGATATATATAAGGTAGTGAGTATTCATTAAATTGATTTGATAAAAAAAATCGGACGGAGTTAAACGCCCGATAACCTTGTATGTTGCGAAACATATACATGTATTTTGGATTGGTAATCCGATGCTCTAGCTACATACTGTGCTAGCTGGATGGTGACAATAGAACGAATTTGATGTTTATCTGTCATAATGGGCCCACTTCGGGTCGAAACTATATCGGATACATATTGGATAGATAACTAACCGATATTGGACCGATGATGGATAGTAAACTAAAAGGATGTCTAACCGATGATGGATTGTAAACTAAAACGATATCTAACCGATATTGGACCGATGTGTAGCCGACAAGATATCGGTCCGACTTGAAGCCGATGGGCAGGCCGATATCGTTTGCGATACTGGTCCTATATAAAAAAAAAATATGGGGCTGATGAAGGCTAGATATAGGATTGCTGGCTGAGTCCTCACCCCCTAGATTTGTTCATTTCAAAATACCCCCACCCCCCACACACACACCGAACGACCCACAAAACACACACACACCTGTGTGTACTACGGTGTGGTATTCCAGTGTGGCAGCACTATAGACTGTAGATAGATACATTACACTAAACACAATCATAAGTCCAGTTTCTATTGTGCCCATACAGGTGGGTGTCCTATCCTTTAAAATATGGCGGATGGTCTGGTTCTCAGATAGTGATTTTTAAGTCATATCTGTGGTATGATAAAAAATGACCTCATTATAGAATTTAAAAACCGGAATTGTTTGTATTTGTTTTATGGCATAATTATAGACCAGTGGTACGATTGACCGGAACACAACAGACCAGAACATAGATGAAATACCAGGATGTACTGGAACTGCTTTTTCAGTGAAAAGCAAAAATGAGATTTACACTACAGAAGGGCTGCACACTGAACATCTTCAAGAAAAGAGTCATCTATCCTTTGTTTATATTTAAATGGTTGTCTGTGACTGATAGTTGCATTATTCTGTCAGGCATTTACAACCAGCATTGGATGGTGACACTAGCATCTTTTACGAGTAGCCCATTGGGTCACACACAGATTGGATTTCTTCAAACCCATACACTGAAGTGAATGCAACTTGCCATCTTGTACAGACGGTTCTTATTCAAGGTAAGATCAGATGGACTGTGGTGTTAGAATTAACACAATTATCTCCATCTCTCATCTATTTGTGAATCATATTTAGTGTAATCGGCTAAATACACAGGTAACAGTTTGCATATATTTAGTAATAAATAATAACAGAGAAAATATCAACATTTCTGGCAAAATAAAAAAAATGTAAAAAAGCAATTGAAACAATGTATGTATACCTATGTATAAAGTTAACAATCTTTCAGTTTATTTATATCACGACAGTGTATACTTGAAGCTGTGAGGTAAATGCTGAATTTGGCAGTTTAGTTTCTTTCAAGCTAGTCTAAAAACGTTTTAATCTAATTATACTGAGTTGCAAAAGAAAGTGTATACAGCTCAGTTGTGAAAGAAAGGGTGCAATGATTTTTCTTTAGAATAAAATGTATAAATTCCAAAATTAATATACGTCATGTTTGGTACCAAAGTTGTTATCATTGTATTGCCAATATGATGTTGTCATTTTTTTTCTCAATAGGTTGAATCATTAAGGACTGTTGTTTGATAAAAAGGATAGGGGTGTAAAGTAAAATGTTCAGTGTAAATTTTCTTTTGCGACTGAGTATATAATTGAATTCATTATTATCATAATCAAAAAACGCTTTGAACATATTTTTTGCCTGTTTTAATCAGTGCCCACTCAGTTTGAACAATATGACAAATGCAATTTGCCCCTTTCAAATTGTATATTGCATTTAATGATTTATTCATTCTTCTTATTATTATTGAGGCCCACAGGAGGATGGAAGGGGTACATCTTCCTTTGTTCCCTGACAATATGAGTCAGTGTTCCCTTGTTCCCATCAACTATTTTGCTTTGTTCCCCAACAGTATTTGTCCACTGTACCCCTGTTCTCTAAAAGTATTTTTAATGTTTAAAAGATTTTCTAATGTTCCCCAAAATTCATTCCGGCCAACAGTAATTATAGTTGCAACACTGTCATCACAAAGATATTGTTTGAAATGTTAACTTTTTGTGATTTCTTTTTTTAATATTAAAACTAGATGTCAGAATTTTATTTCCTGTAAAGACATGTTCCATTGTTCCCTAAAAATATGTGTCAATGTTCCCTTTCCCCCTGAAAATAACGCCATTGTTTCCTTGTTCACCAAATATAAATGGCCATTTTCCCCAAAACCCTTGAGAGGACCTCATTATTGAGTTGCTTTCAATTTGACAAGTTTGTATTGGTCTTTGATTGAGTTTTATCTGTTTAAAATATACATTTTCTGTGCTCGCCTCAAGGTTTTACCTTAGTTCATATTAGTCCCTCCGCCAACGAACACGTCAAGGTATACCTGACGCGATGGGCACAATAGAGTCTGGACTTTTTAAAGGTGTAATTTTGAATTTTGAAGCTGATATAGACCTTGCCAACAGGTCTGTTTAATGCCTAAATATGTGCTAAAAGCGGTGTCAACAACAGCGGTTAATTCAACCTAATTTCGTGTATTGACACCTTGCGGTCCTAGCTTTGTTTGGCGTTGTGTTATATGTGGTGCGTGCTTGTTTTGTAGTGTTATGATTATGTTTTTAACATATCATATTTGCTGGGGTTTGATGAGGGGTATGCCTGTACCACGCTATCTTGGGGATGAATAGCGTGTCCATTTGCAGCATACTAATACTTGTGGTCATCGAACTGGGGCCTGTTCGGTTATTTCTGTGTTGTATGTTTGTACATGTTGGAGCATTTGTTGGTGTTTGGTTTGTTGGTTGCTATGCCTGGGGCATCGCGTGTGCGTCTGGTCTGAGGTACTGTGGCAGCAATTCCACATCTTGTTCGCGCAAGGGGTTTGCTACCACTGGGAGAAAAAGGCCAATTATATTCGATAACGGTTTCCAGTCAAGATTGCCCCTGTGGGATGTGTCCCACAGGTTGGTGATGAAAGGGACCGTAAGGAGGCGCTCCCTAGTCCTAAATGGGTATGTGCCGTGTTTACTGGTTTTAGAGTTAACATTACTATTGTACTTAGTTAAGAACTATTACACTATTATTACTGTAGTTGTTGTTTTTAAGACGGTCACATCCCTTATGGTATAAAGCACAATAAAAAATTTCATGTTTTTGTATGGCTTATACTGGTATGCTTATTTGTTTATTTATTTATTTATTTATTTTTACCTATAATTGTTATAATACAAAAAATTGAATGCCTAAAAAGTGGCCTAATATGTGCTATTCCCACTATAACACCGCTCGATATTTCCGTGGGACGCGTTTTATTGTATTTACTTATTCGTCCGACGCGAATGTCAATGGTATTTACTTATATAGACAAATTTAATATCTTGTCCATACACGTGAGCGTACGTTAATACTCGGGGTATATATATATATATATATACGAATATTGGGTGATACCACATAGTAGGTAATTATATAAAAGGATAATATAATATTTCATACATACACATAGATATACATACATCCATACACATAGTAGATATATACAGAATAATTATCAATACAGGTGGTTATTATATTTCATGCACACTCATACATATAAACATTCCACTTATTTCCTAGATGTTTCATTTTATTTGCGTCGACCTTAACCTGTGGTGTTCTACTGGCCTGACCTGACCTACTTGGGTGTCCTACTTAAAAATATGTATTTAATGCCGATTTTCTTAACTGCGTTATTCAGGGTCAAGGTCGATATAAGTGTCAAGGTCGGATTTGTCAATTTGGACAAAGCGCGGACCGGATGGAAATCACTTGGTTTTAAAGTGGTATTATTACTGGTTTTATGGTCGAAATATACGATAAGCAAGGCACAACATACTACAATATAAATCAAATCAGCAACCAAAGACTCAAGACAACCTATAGGCGAGACGGTTAGACAATGCAATACCAGCATGCTCATGAAATACCCCTTACCAACTATGTGATTAGGGTACCACAGGAGCAGTTCGATATCCCATCGTCAACCTAATCCTGGAGTCAGTAATCGGTGAAGTTTTTCATATATAAGTATGTGAGACATGTCAAAAATGTCACTGTTTTTAAGTTTACTGATGGTCCCATCCCTTCTGATGGGATGAGCACTTAGTGGGATAAATTTACAGAATACTTATATAGACCATTGTACGTTTACATACATATACCTGTACATACATTCATGCACACCTGATGCCCTCTCTCTCCCACTCCAGCGCGTTGTACGCCAAGGTCTGTCGAAGAGTTACATATAACAGTCTTATACCGGGGCGGGGGAGGGATGGCATCCGGTGCTTATGTGCTTTAGACACTGGTAAATTTCCATGCATACTCTTATACATACATACATGCAGACACATAGGATATATGTGGTAGATCGACCTCACTGTACAACTTGTTATGACATATTGCTTAACCAAAGGGGCTGTAACTTGCCTATGTTACTACTGTACTATTTCTATCATTAATAACTATACCGGCTCTGCTATGTACGCATGTTCGTTTATCCTTTAAAGTATCCCAAAGTGGTGTCGCGCCACCCCATATTTTAAGTCTTCTTATAGCCTAAGCAATAATACGTTTGCAAGCCCCAAAGACTACAGCGAGCATTCGTTCGCTGTATATGTGTCAGTGGAGAGACTCGCCTACTATGTAGGTGAAGTTCCTGCATAGTTAAGGCATTGATTTGGTAGCGCGACCCCACCGTGCAATGTTTGTCACCATTCTTGATATGGGGTCCGGTGCCGCTTCCTCATCGTTAACCTTACTCAGTGCTCACAGAGCTGGTTCCAGGGTGAGTTACGACCCCAGTCACTACCGAGTGTCAGGAAGGATGGCGGATTTGGCCATGGGTCCATATTACAATGTCCGTGTGCACCATAGTTATGGTTTATACTGTACATCTTCTCTATTTACCTAACTTTTTGTATCTGTTATATTGTATTCTGCCTGTCATGACATGGTTTGTCCTATTCTAATTTTTAAGCGAGTGTTAGGGCCCGTACTCAAACATAATGACTCGGATTCCACGGTCAGGACCGCGCAGTTCAGATATCAGGCTGCAGGCCCGCGCTTATACGCGGCGCCGCCTGATTTATGAACCATGGAGATCGCTTGAGCCCCGCCGTTATCACAGTACCACAGAAAATATTCCTCGTGCAGATGAAGCCCCACATTAGACTCAACTAATCGTTTTTAACTTTCGCTATGTTTTATAGTTATAGGGCGTTTTGACTTGTCCATATCTTGGTATGTTTACATTAGCTATATAATCATACATTTATATTTACATGTTACATGTTCGATCCCCATTTCGTTGGCAGTTCGGTACTGTGTCTAGCAGGTTATTTATAGCGAGCACAGCTAGCGAGAAGTGCCTTCGGCACTTCGAGCGCAAGCGAACTTTACGTTAACGGGAGAAAAAAAAGAAAGAAAAAAGGATAATTGCTAAACTATGCTTCTCGATTTTGATGGTAAATCGTCGTTGTCACGCTTTAAGCATTTCTAACGCAGACACCGGTAGGAATTTTAGGGCTTTAGTTTCGAAATTCTCATTTTCTTTCTTTAAAACCTTTTTCTGCGCAACGTTTCCGTTATGACTGGTTATAATAGAGTTTCAGAAATAATTTGAAAAGCTCTCCGACTCCTTGACAAAGTCATATAAACTGAGGCTTTGTAGAGAAACGGTCAGTTTCGTGGTGGGCCATTAAAAAAAATAATCAATAACTGCAAGAATTAACAAGTCTACTGCATAGCGCACAATGTTAACACAACACTAGGAGCATATATGAGTGAACAAACTGGTTTACCTTTTATTTGTAAACACTCGATATGAACATTAAATCGTCTTGGCCGGAAACTTTCAAGATTATGAAAATTAACGCGTGTTAAAATCCGTGACGTAACAGTAATAAATATTGACATTATTTGCAGACGACTAATGACAACTCAGGTAATTTC